>JANHFT010002760.1:37431-49604 GCA_032467955.1 Pseudoxenodon macrops | reverse complement strand
GAGGTGCCAGGCAGATGCTCTCTTGCAAGTGTGGTGGGAGCTTTTAGGCTAGGGGGAATGGAGGGGAGGCGGGCGAGCGGCAAAAATCCTGCGGGCGGGAGAGGCAGCTCCGGATCAGCTCAGCTGATCCGCGGGTCCGATTTAAGGGGCCCAGCTGCCCCTGACTGACCGGGGAAGGGAAGGGCTGCCCACTATGCTGGCCCCGCCCACCCCTTCAGGAGGGCTTATTTTCGGGGGAGGGCGTATATTTACGCGGACCCCGAAAAGCAGGGTTGGTTTTATTATCGGGACAGGTCGTATTTTCGGGGAAACACGGTACTTTGATTCAAAAATTGTTGCTCTATGACACCATTTCACCCAATTGAAAGGTTGCAAACAGGAGAGTTCACCATTTCCAGCAGCCAACTTAGATTCTTTATCTTCCTTATTTTACATTTATTATGGTCAGCCACTGTAAGCTGAATGTGAAGAAATCTTAGAATCAGGGATTAAAGAGATAGAATGAATTATGTTGTGTCAGCTGGACCATCTACCCAAAGTCTTAATATTATGTTGGAATTTTAAATATTAAGCTTAAAAATATATGGCAAAACAAAGAATGTAGGCATCTATGGCACTTATGTGTCAAATTACTTCTTTGGAAAATCCCTCTTTATAATATGTTGCTCAAAAAAAGATGCTAATTAGCAGGACAGCTGTAAAGAATAGGAAACCAACAATTGAATTTCCTAGATGAGGTTTTCCTTCAAAATCCCTCTCCATTCTTTTGGCCCACTGACTGGGCAATGTGGAAGATGCTTGTAGGGAGAAATGATACAAATCTTTACATAAGTGTGTCATTTTACATACCTGAAAAAACCAGTGAGGAATCTTCTGCTCCCCTGTAGCAAGAGATATGAAACAATACAATGAAGGTGCTGATTGGTGTATAAATAAAAAAAAAGACAGGAAGATATTTATGGAGTAATGAAGAAATTGTTTATTGCAATATAGTCTTCCCAATTTGCTTTAAAAGACAGATAGTCTTCCACCTAGCAGTTTTTAGTGTTGCCTAATTGGCCTTGTTGAGTCAAATCGTTGTACAAGAAAATGCTGATTTCTAAGAATGCTAAAAATGCCTGCTTTCTAAGACTGGACCTTGGTACCTATGAGGGACAAAGGCATGATTAGAAATAAATACAATGCTAAAGGCCTCGCAACTGGCAAAGTACAGGTATGCAGAGAGCATTTGAACACAACAGAGGATATGTTTTAGGGCAGGGGTGTCAAACTCAAGGTCCGCGGGTCACAACCGGCCCATGGGGTGCTTAGATCTGACCTGTGGGGCCACCCTGGAAATAGCGAGGGGCCAGCCCATGGTGCTTCTGCTAGCAAAAATGGAGCTCAGGAGGGTCTCATGCGGCCCTCCCCAATTCCGTTTTTACTGACAGAGGGTTGTAGGAGGCCATCATAGCCGAAAATGGAGCTCAGAACCCCATTTTTGCTGGCAGATCACTCAGGCCATCACAGGTGCCCCCAACACAAGTGACATTGAGCTGGCCATTCTCACCCTAGCCACACCACACAGCCCTCCATGGTCAAACAACCCTGATGCAGCCCACAAAGAAATCAAGTTTGACACCACTGTCTTAGGGGGTTTAATAGAAACTATCTATCTGCAAGAATCTTCTTCTCCATTCCATTAGAAACAGCCTCTACTGAATCAGCAATCCTTTCATTCATCCAAAAAGTTTGTTTAAAAAAATTCATAAGCCATTGTGGCCTGAGTCAAGACAAATCAGAGCCAGAATGTCCTTGAGTTTGCAGTAGTATTCTTTTTGGTAAATCAAATCAAGACCTGCAGTTGATTTACTATGATTTCTTCATTTGTAGCCCACATTTGTCCCAAGATTCAAGACAGCATATCCAGACCATTCCCCCAATTTTATTCTTAAAGCAACACCTTCATAAGTTAAACTGATGGCTCCAAAATTATCTAGTAGGGTTCCATGGAAGAGGGTGCATTTTAATCTAATGGATAAAAATTTTCAAGATGGCGATTGGGCTAATTTTCTGTTTCCTATGCCTTGACAGTGCTGTACAACATATTCATAAAAGCTCAGAAAAACATTCTCCCCAGGAAGAAACTGTTAAATGGTGATAGGAAACAATTATTTGTTTTTTTCCCTTAACGGCATTGTTAAAGCATTGCTGCTTTTTAATAACAGTCTACAGCTATTGGAGACGAAAGTGTTGGATTTTTAAAACCATTATTGTTCCTCATTGTCTGAACTCTGGAATGGCTGTGAATGAATCATCCCTGGTCTATTTGTTCATTCATTACCCAGAGGGAAGTAGCAATCTCATATCTCTATATTTTGTACACAATGAGCTGACACGTAATCAAAATAGAGGATGCTTAAACACTTCAAAGGCAACACTTTCCATAAAAGCGCCACCGCCCAAAGTACTTCTGATGTTTTTGGTATGCACAGTATCCAAATATAACCAGAAAATGACAAATATTGGAAAGGATGTAAAGGCAAATAAGAGAAAAATGAAGTTTTCTGATTGTTTTTTAAAAAATAAAATAATAATTAGGTTGTTTAACTCCTAGGTAGGATGTTCAGAATTCCGAGTTAAATGGGTTAACCTGGAGAATATTTGAGATAATGTGCTAATGCTAGTAGGAAGCAATATTTAAATTTAACACATTATTAATAGTAATTAGAATGGGTTTTTCCCCCTACAGAGCTACTTAGTACTATTATATAACAATTTGGCAAACTTTCTATTTATTGGTTTGCTTTTGGAAGTTTAGCTGCTGACTGCAATCAAGATGTTGCTGGTACTGGCCAAAGGGTTTATTTCTTCTGTCTACAGATCAGCAATATTTAGCTTTTTGATGCAATGCCTTCAGATTTCTTTAGGAGGGGGGGGGGACTGTGTGAATATGGCATTACAAGGGGTATGTTATTTATTATTGGCAAAGTGGATAATAATTTGGGTCCAGTGTATGGAACTGAAAAAGCTACTGATCGCCAGCTGGTGAGATTGTGTTCAATTTCTTGCTGAAGAAGAGTTTATTTTTTAAATCTGTTTATTTGGTTCCACTGTTTCATCATTGCAGGACTTGTTTATGGAGGGTCATCGTTAGCAGTTATTAGCCAATAATAGTTTATGGAAATTTCTTCAATTGTCAAAGCTCCATGAACTATTACGGTATAATATTGTCTAAATACTGGGCTTGGTGAGGCCTTTCTGTCTTTGTAAGCCATTATATTTTACAACAAGAAGAAAGACCAACCGCATTATTAAAATGAAGAGGAAAAATATAATCTTTTAAACTTTAAATGCATATGTGCATTGTTCGGAAAAGGAATTACAGAAATGCCTTGATTAGAAGAATTTACAAGAAATGCAAAAATTTAAATAAAATCCTGTCAGTGCTACCAATAAACATTCTCTATAAAGAGAGAGAGATGGGATCCAAACTACACAGAACACAAGGTAGTTATAAAATTGTATTATTTGTATTTGTTTATATTTTCTTGTAAAATATTGATTTTATTTACAAGCAAACAAGGTAAGGTATAACTCAGTGCTGATATAACCATTTCTAAATTGTTTAGATATTTTTTCTAAATTGCTTACTAAATTTTAATTAGCTATACAATGTTAAGGGAAAAGAAACCACCTAACAGAAAACCTGGCTAAAATGTATACCAGTAGCTTTTTCTCCAGAAATGTCCCAAAGAGGCTTTTCCCTACCGTGTAGTCAAACTGAAGAAACTTCCTAAATGAGAAGAAGCATCTTCAAAGAAAAACAAGGAAGTTCAGTTGCCTCTTGAAAAAGCACCTTTGGTACAACCATGAAATGGATGACTGGGAATCTCTATAGACATTCTCCAGAAATAGCAGCTTTTTAAAAAGGTTCCCCTTCTCCCTGCTTCCTTTTACCTGGATTTTTCTTGGAAATTTCAAGAAATCTCTCTTTTCTCAGTTCTAATCCAAGGCTTCTCCTTCAGAGCCCTTCTTCTGTTCTGCTCTAGATTTAAAATAGAAGTACATTTTATATCACAAGCAGAGGGAGAATACAGGTTTTTTTCTACAGAAGCCATCTCTCCTTTTTGATATTTATTGGGAATTACTGACTTTCTTTTCATATCTAAGCCTCTTGACTTTTTGTTGCATTCACAACTAAAACTCTTGAGGGCTTGGTGTTAAGAAGTGGGAGGCACAAGATGTAGCCCTTTCTCAGGATTTGTATTATGGTCTGCATTTTGGCCCATGAAATGTTCATCTGTTAACACTACTTCCTGGCACATGACATCTGCATGTAGATTCCTGCAGAGACCTTAAAAGTTAAATCCTCATATCTGGTTCCATCATGGCAGGGTCTGAGATTTATTATGTTAATAATATCCCAGATTTCTCATAAAGGTAACAGAAGAAATACTCATTTTTATAGCTTTGGATAAGCCACTTGCCTGGTTCATGATTTAGCCAAGTAATAAAATTCTTTTTGAAATTTATTTGGAGGGATAAAAAGCAGATTTTGCATGCATTCAGTAGCTGGTTTACAAGTTTAATCCCTTTCATTATAGTTCACTAAACACTAAGGATTTTGCCAATCTGATTGTCATCTATTTAACCTTCAGGGGGGGGTGTTACAGTGGGAAAAACTTTTACATGCCTGACTTTAAGAATTTTTGTGTATACAGTATCTCCTGACCTTGCTCATTTTTAGGTTTTAGGAAATGTTTAAAAAATGGGATCACATCAGTCTTGTTTCTCACCTTGGGGCAAATAAGTCTCTATTCATTTCTGAAAATAAGGAAGAAATAAAGAGGTACAGGTTGCATCAGAGCTGCTATTCAAAGAAATATATCCTTTGCCAAGGCTATGGACTTTCTTAAAGTTTGGAAGTTCATTAGGCTTTTAAATTTAGAGACCTCCCACAAGGAGAGCTGTCTAAGAACATTATTCATGTGACCAAAAACAGCCCAGAACACCAGAAAAAGGAAACAGCCTACTATACAACATCTTCCAACAAAATGGATACTTACACATCTTTATCAAAAAGTGCCTGACCACTAAAACAATTACAGCACCAACAGCATAAACTAAAAAAGCACAACACTGCCATACATCAGAAACATGTCAGAAATAATCAACACTATATTACAACCGCATAGCATCACCATAGTACACAAACCAAATAAACCTTCCAAAACATCGTAATTAAAACCAAAAGACTGATCAACCCAAGAAGAAAGAAGCGGGAGTCATCTATAACATAGTGTAAAAACGGTAACAATCACTAGGTAGGATAGACAGGCAGAAGAGTAGCAGAATGCATCCATGAATACAGGCCATATCTCGACCAATCAGGGCGTGCCAGGGCTCCCGCGTCAGGCACGGACCAAATAGAGAGCAGGACGCAGCACACACTATTAAAAAGAGGCAGTAAAGGAGTGATGTATTGGAGTTACTGTATCGTTTGATTAATTTTTCATCCAAAGAAATCTTTTGATTTTTATTATGAAATAAAAATAGTTCCGCTTTAAATTCAATTTGTTCTCCTGTTATCTCTTGTACCGTATCTCCTTATCTGTTCCCAATATTTCTTTGCTTTAGGGCATTGCCACCACATATGATAAAATGTTCTATCCTTATTTTTACACTTCCAGCAGTCCAGTTTCATATTTGTGTACATTTTGGCCAATCTCGCCGGTGTTAAATGCCACCTATAAAGCATTTTGTATTGATTTTCTTTATATGCAGTCGACAAGGTTAATTTGATCTTGACTGGCTCAAAGTTGACTCAGCCTTCCATCTTTCCGAGGTTGGTAAAATGAGGACCTAAATCCGTGATGGCGAATCTATGGCATGCATTCCTGAAGTGGCACACGGGGCCATGTCGCATGGCACGCATGGCATCACCCGTTCCTCTTCTGGGTTTCTGGTGCACATGTGCACATGACAATCAGCTGGCCTTTGTGTGTGCGGCAGTGCCAGAAACTTGAAGAGCTGGTCTTCCGTTTTCCGGCATGAGCATGTGCACCCACCAGTTGATCGGCATGCACGCATGTGAAGCTGTGACCGGAAGACTTGGTGGACAGCATGCATACCCACAGTAGAAACCGGAAGCTCATTTTACAGCACCCGCATACCCCTGTGCAACTCCTCTTCCGGGTCGCGACCTAGACGAGTGCGCACATGCGCACAAAGTGTTCCCTTTTTGGCACTTGGTGCTGAAAAGGTTCGCCATCACTGGCCTAGATTATTGGAGGCAATATGCTGACATTGTAAATCACCCAGAGAGTGATATAAAGCACTATGGAGTGGTATATAAGTGCTATTGCTATCCAGGGAATCCTGTTCTATTACCAAGGCTTTCTCATTCAAAGGGATGGGAATAAAGACTGGATTTTATTTTTGAGTTCATTTCTTGCTTCTGGCTTCATACCAGTAACTTTTGGGAACCTGGTTCTCATTGGAAGATCCTGGAGCTTTTCTACAATAGACAATATTTGGAATATGTAATATTAGAATAGCTGGACTTTTGGCCACCATCAAATAGGTGTAGGTTTAAGGGGGCAAAATCAAAGAATCAGAGGAAAAATGAAGGTAGCAAATAAAAAAGCAAATGTAAACATTCAGTATTTAAATGTCAAGGAACATTTTTCTTGAATTGTTTCCAATTTTTCTCCGGAACTTCACATTTTATCAAAAAGGAGTGTCAGATGCAAATAATCAGAACTACATGTGAAGAGCACATATCAGTAACTTTATTGTTTGCTACCCATATTAAAAGAATGTCACCAAACCTCTCACCTTCTCCTGGGATTGACCAGATAAGGCTTCAAGGATCTTGGCGGAGGTCAAATTTATGCAGTTTGTGACTGCGCAAGGACTCCAAGCTAGATCCTCACTTGACTCCCCCCTCCCTCCTTCTTTCCAGCCTAGCTGGCAATTTCCCAACAAGCAAGACTCTTCTAAAGCCCTAAAGAGAAATTGAGTACAATGACCATGATTTCATACCTACTAATCTTGCAATATACCCCAAAGGTATCTCTCTGTTGCTTTTGCCTCTTCTGGTGACAAACCTTGCAGACTTCAGAATTAGTGGTTTCTATTTACTGGCAGTAAAAGTTTAATTCTTCCTGGGACCTTAGAGAAAGAAAAAAAAGGAAGGCAAATTAATGCTGATCCTCTAAATGCAAAGATTTTCTTTTTCTTTTTAAAAAAAAGAAAATCTTTACAGCGCAATATTTACCCGAATTCAACAATGCCGGAATAGAAGTCCTTCATTATTCTAAAGACGCCCCAAATATGGTCCTCTTTTATTTCGCAGTGTTATTATTATTCTCCAGGAATTGTTTCATTGCTTGTCATACATTATTGGAGCATTTGCATTGGTTTTTACAGCCAGCATAGGTCACTTTGGAAATACTGTGGCTTTGACAGGTTTATAATTCTGCTGACGTGGGTTGGCAGATAGATGAGCTTTCCCCATGGTAAAGTCTCATAAATTTCATTGCATAAATAGAACCAGATCTGTTAGTGCAACTGTCAGAAGAGAAGGCAAGCGATAAAGCAAGGAAGTGGGCCGTTCCATCCTTTAAATTAAAACTCATTGGGAAAGAAAAAAAAAAGCAAAATAAGTGGGCTACTTTAACCCTAGTGGTTCTGCAGTGGCAAATGCTAGAATAAACTTAAGGAGTTTAAACTTCTCTTTCAACTGAAGGAGAAGTCATCTAAGGAGGTCATCTGAGGGCAAGCCGGAAGATATATATCAAAAAGCAGACGTGAAAGACAGCTAAGGAGGCTGTTATGTAGAAATGTCCAGGAAAACTTTGATGTCAGGAATCGTTTGTTGTCTTACCTAAACAATCCAGAGAAGGGGTGGGTTCTAACTTACCTCGCCGCCGGTTTGCTTCCTCCCACGTTTCATTTTTTTTGTCCACCTCAAGCACAAAGTCCAGAAATGGTTTCCAAGTAGAAATAAAGGTATTTGTATGTTTTTTTTTCTTTAATCAAACCGTCAATTTAGCCATCTCTGCTAACTCTATAAGGAATCTACTTTATCACGATACAGATTTGTAGAAACTGAATTTAACCCTTACTGAAAAATAACCAAGATGGTTTATTTGCTTGCTTGCTTGCTTATGTATTTATTTATCACATACTCCACCTCACCAGCAGATTCGAAACAGTTTAGCTCTAGTTAGCAGGGCTAAACGTACTGAAATTATGAGTATTTGCCCGAGAACACTTTTCTTTTACAATCGCTCCAGTGTCAAACGGGAAAAAAAAAAAGGGAATTAAATTAAAATTAAACACAAATGCTAATGCATTTGGGGGAATTCAGTTTGTAGGGCATGCCCGAGGTTCCTCTTTTGAGCTCTTTGTCTTTTCAGTATAAATATGGCGAATCAGCATCTGTGCAATTTTAACCCAAATTCAATTTATTTAGAGGTCGAAGGAACTGGCAAGGCAATAAAAGAGAAGGGGGAAGGGATGACTGTCAGAGCTGGAAGTCTTAGGTGGAAATGTAGCAACCCCTTCCAATATCTAAGGGGCTGCCCCAAAGAAGAGGGGGTCAACCTATTCTCCAAAGCATCCTGAGGGCAGGACAAGAAGCAACGGATGGAAACTCATCAAGGAAAGAAGCAACCTAGAACTAAGGAGGAATTTCCTGACAAAACAATGAACCAGTGGAACAACTTGCCTCAAGAAATGGTGGGTGGTCCATTACTGGAGGTTTGCAAGGAGAGAATGGACTTGTCTGGAATGGCACCAAATCTCCTGCTTGAGCAGGGAGGTGGACTAGAAGACCTCCAAGGTCCCTTCCAATTCTGATGATGATGATCCTAATTGTAATATCAGAGGGAAAAAATTATAATTCACCTTGGCTGTTTCTTTCTGGCTAACCGAAATCATATTACTCTTCATCCCTTAGACCAGGGGTTGGCAACCGTAAACACTCAAAGAGCCATTTGGACCCGTTTCCCACAGAAAAGAAAACACCGGGAGCCACAAAACCCGGGTGGGCGTGACCAACCTGACGTCACTCACTTCCACCAGTCACATGACACACACCCTAGCCACACCTACTCAGCCGGTCATTAGGGCAGAGAATTGGTTGTTAAAAAACACCGGGATCCACCGGGAACCTTTTGACATCTCTCTCTCTCTTTCCCTCCCTCCCTCTCTCTCTCTCCCTCTCTCTCTCTGTATCTCTCTATGTCTCTCTCTCTCTCTTTCCCCCTCTCTCTGTATCTCTCTGTCTCTGCCCTGGCCGCTTCTCCATCCCCTACCGTCGTCCTTACCTTCTCAGGCCAGTCAAGGAGTGACTGGGAGAGGAGGGCGAGACAGTGGTGGTATCTCCTGACAGGGAGCCACAGCGGAGGGCCCAAAGAGCCACATGCGGCTCTGGAGCCGCAGGTTTTGCTGACACCCACCTTAGATACTGCACATCCATCTGTTTTCGTAAGTCAAAGATGCAAATGCACCACGCTGTAAAAATCATGTTATATTTTTTAGCTAGCATTTGGGGGTTTCCCCTTCCCACCCCCTCTTCCTAAGCAACCTTTGGTATGTTTATTCTACTGAAGTCAGTTATTCAGTAGCTTGTTTCAAAGCCTGTGTATTTATTTTGTGGTGGGGTTTTTTTTCCCCGGTTTTCACATACACACACACATACACACACAGACACACACAGACACACAGACACAGACACACACACACACAATATTTTTTTTCTATGTTCCAACTATGCCAGATAATTAAACACTTTAAAAGGTTGTGCACAATCCAACTTGTGCAGATGGTTTTTTTCCCCTCCCCCGCCCTTCTTTTATTTCTTATTTAAAACCTGAAGCCAAGGTTCATGAATATTAAAAACTGATGAAATGCCAAGACGGAGACTTTTGTGCGGACAATTTTTTTTCTTTCAAATCGGTTGCATAGATTAGGTTTTCTTTCCTTTCTTTCTTTCTTTTTTTAATAAGTATGTATATTAAAGCATATTTTGGATGGCGGGGGTGGGAAGAGGTGCCTGCTTTCATGCACAATCAGATGCTATTGAAATTAATTGACTTTCGGCGTGCCTTGATGAAATAAAATCTACCCCAAAATATAGAGAATAATAAGCGCCTGTTTGCATGAAAGCTAACGGCTTTCAGGTGAAAAAAATATGATCGGTCGACCAAAGCCCTCGACAAGTTGCTGAATGGTTTAAAAAAAAAAAACATCCTACAGATCACAGGAACGCACAATACCAACAAGGCCGGCTGTGTTGGAAGAAGAGGTGAGATGAAAGGTATAATCCAGATAAAAGGGTCCCCAACAAATTGAACGCAGGACTCGGAAATGAAGGGATTCAATTTATGCTTTCATTAGGAGACCATCACAAAGGATGTGTAAATGAGATTGGAAAATGTGTACGTCCGGATGGATTCGGGGTGGAGGAGTTGTCGGAGAAAAATATCCACTTGTTTGACGTCAGTCGTGAATATCTTCCAAGCACGTTGGCCAAAGGAGACGGCATTTCCAAGCCGTGGTGGCGCAGTGGTTAGAATGTGGTATTGCAGGCTCATTCTGTTGACTGCCAGCAGTTCGATCCTGACCAGCTCAAAGTTGGCAAACCTACTATGTTTTGCACTTACCTTTTGCAGCTGAATGTTCTCCAGAGGATTGAGCCCTAGTGGTTGAAGTATAGTATTGCCGGCTAACTCTGCCCACTGTCAGGAGTTCGATCCTGACTGATTCAATCCAGTTGACTCAGTCTTCTATCCTTCCAAGGTCGGTAAAATGAGGACCCCAGATTGTTGGGGGCAAGAGGCTGACTCTGTAAACCGCTTAAAGAGGGCTGTAAAGCTCTGCGAAGTGGTATATAAGACTAGGGGCTGTTGCTGTTAGGTTGGTTTCAGAGTTTGCACAATCCATAAATCTTGGGACGTGTAGTAGATTCGGAGAATGGGAAGCAGAACGTAGCATGAGATGCAGCTTCTAAAACTATGATACAGCTCTTCCTTGACGTAAGTCCAGGTGTGGGCTTCAAATATTTTAGCAAGGGGTTCTCTGCTCGGTTGCTGGTGGGCGTGGCTGTGGTGGGCGTGGCCTAGTTGGCCTCCTGCACCATGGCAGGGGGGCATTTTTGCCCTACCTGGGCTCCAGAGGCTTTCCATGAGCCTCCTGGAGGTTGAAACGGCCTCCCCAGGCTCTGGAAGCCCTCTGGAGGCCAGAAACGGGCCAATTTCTGGCCTTCCCTAACTTCTGGTAGGCCTGTTTTCTGCCCTCCTCATGCCTCCGCGTGCGCCCTGCATCCAAAACGGGCCATGTGGGGATTCCTGGGAGGGGAGATGCAGTGTGGGCGTGGCCAGCCAGGAACGGGATTTGGGGCTTCTCTGAACTGCACAGAATCTTAGCTAGAGGTTCTCCCGAACCCCTGCGAACCCCCAGCAGCTCCACCCCTGCGTACGACCACAATCAAAGCCAAAATGTATGTTGCTAAGCGGAGGCAGTTGTTAAGTGAATTTTGCCCCAGTTTACAACTTTTTCTTGCCATCGCTGTTAAGCGAATGGCCGCAATTGTTAAATTAGTAACCCGGTTGTTAAGTGAATCGGGCTTCCCCGTGGATTTTGCTCATCAAAGGGTTGCAAAGGGAGAAATCGCATGACCCCTGGGCCACTGCACTGCGACCGTCATAAATATGAACCAGTTGCCAAGCAACTGAATTTGGATCTCGTGACAGGGGAGATGCTATGAAGATCGTAAGTGTAGGAAACGGCCGTAAGTCACTTTTTCCAATGCCGCTGTATCTTTGAACGGTCATTAAACGATCTGTTGTAAGTCGAGGACTGTCTCTATTAATTCCACGAAGAAGCGGGGATTCAGGAAGAAGGCCAAAACAAAAAACACCTTGTATATCTGCCATGTGATATGAGCAATTTGCTGGATGAAAATGTCGTGCTGAGTATTTAATAATCAGCGTATCAACTTTCCGCTAGCATATGATATTGCCTTTGTTTGCTTTACACCCACTTCAAAGACCCCAGGAAGCTTCTCAGAAAAGAATTAATGCTTTTTTCAACAGTTCAGGCATCCTTTTTTTTCCCCCTCCCTCGCAATAACATAGAATCCACTCTTTATTTCTGTTGCTTTCCAATTTCCGCATTTCTTG
>JANHFT010002760.1:0-21908 GCA_032467955.1 Pseudoxenodon macrops | reverse complement strand
AGAGGTGCCAGGCAGCTGCTCTCTTGCAAGTGGGGCAGGAGTTTTTAGGCAAGGGGGAAGGATGGGAGACCAGCGACAAAAACACTGGGGGTGGGAGAGGCAGCTCCGGATCAGCTCAGCTGATCTACGGGTCTGGTTTAAGGGGCCCAGCTGCCCCTGGCTGACCATGGAAGGGAAGGGCTGCCCGCTATGCTGGCCCTGCTCACCCCTTCAGGAGGGCTTATTTTCGGGGGAGGGCATATATTTACGCCCACCCCAAAAAGCAGGGTTGGTGTTATTATTGGGACAGATCATATTTTTGGGAAAACACGGTATATACTGCTTCACAGTGATTTATAGCCCTCTCTAAGCCATTTACAGAGTAAACATATACCCCCCAACAATCTGGCTTGTCATTTTAGTGATCTAGGAACCAAGGAAGGCTGAGTCAAGCTTGTACCAGTCAGGATCAAAGGAATCAAACTCCTGACACTGTGAGCAGTTAGCCTGCAATACTGCATTCTAATAACTGTGCCTGCCACCCACAAATAATTATAATTTCATAGGAAACCATTTTTCTCATTCACTCCCCAAGTACATAGTCTTACCTGTGTTGCCCAATGCATGCAGAAAGATAGCATGAGAAACAAAAGGATGCTTACTTAGACTCCTCTGTGTAGGAAACTCTTCAAATAAATATATTCATATAACCATTAGATGACAGCAAAGAGGAAGATTGTCATGCAGTGGTCATCCAGATTTGTGCAGCCCATATGAACAAGTGTTGCAAGCGCTACTTGGAGACTTGTCAGTAAAAATCAGATTTTGGCTGAGAACTGTTAGGTTTAAATCTAAATTAGAATTCAATTCTACTCAATGAAAATTTAATTGCGTTTGGACCTTCTTTTCCTACTTTAGAAATAAGGTCACACAGTTATGTAACAATATTATGTAGTATTTATGCCTATGTATGGATTATGCATCATTTGGACTAAATTATACACAATCCTACCACTTTTCATTTTGTAGTCTTTTAACCACAACCTGAATAAATGTTTCCCCTTTTAGGTGTTTGTATGTGTATATAAATAGTATCAATATGAGACAGAGGACAGGACTTTATGAAGCTGATAGCATGGACTTTCGTTCATATGGTTCATAAAATAGTAACCTTAAAAGAAAAACAGGGTTGTCATTGTTACTATGAATTTGGGCAGCTTTTCCTCTGGAATTTATTACACAAGGCACTGTTCCAGTCTGCCCAGCAGGTGGTAATATTTGTCAAAATGTATTTCAAAAACATCCCGTAGCTGCCATGAGCAGCAAGTCTTATTCAATACCTGCAAAACCAACGCTGGCAAGTGTTTGTTCTCATTTAATTAAAATGACACCCAAATTACAGGTCAAAGGATTGAAGAATGTTTATTCTGTTAATTAAAACAAAAGCTAATTTTTATTAGGTTTTTCCAGGATATTATGAGAAATAAACATTAACAGTGGCAATAGCTTTAGTGTGAAATAGAGCTGCCTTACCTGGCCATATCACCTGGGTGTTTGCTGCCCAGATATAGGAAACTAGGAAGGAGTGCCACAAAATGTACCAACTCAGCCTTACCCCAAAGCAGAGGTGTCTAAAAGTTTGAGAGTTTAGCATTTTAATAAACTTGTTTTGCTTCCAGACAGACACAATAAGCTTAGAGTGCTTTTATTTAAATGTGGGGGGATTTTATCAGAAGAAAGATGAGAACACTGTAAAGAACCATGTTATTGCAATGATCATTGAGTGTCTTCTTCACAGGAGACAGGGACACCAAACAATGGGAAAACAACATTTTTTGAGGGCTACAAGGCAGTAAATCCTAGGGATCTGAGGAAATTGGACAGGTCCTTGTTAGAATATCCTTCAGCTCCAGGCCTTCAACATTCTATGGTACCTGTAGAGGCAAAAAATTCTACAGCTAATCCTTGCCATTAAATCCATTCAGAAATACCTTTGTTTATATTTAGTTTACCTTAGAAACACCCAGAATCGCCTCTTTATACATCCTATGATGAATTCGTTCCTGCGTGTATAAATGTTGAACGGCAATCCAATTCAAAATTATTACAGGAAGGAATAAAACAGTTTATTGATACACGTTTGCCATTTAGATAAATCAGAATGTGAATTTAAGTAACTATAACAAAACATAAAGGAAACTCAATCAAAGCTGTGTTATATAATGGTAGTAAATGATGAGAGGAATAAAACAAGGCAATACAATGTGAATAAAAGAATCACCAGCACCATAAAGAATTCCATTTCCTACACTGCATTTTTAAAGTCCTCCTCCAGCCTTCCTTTCTCAAAAACATTCAAACTTTCTGAGCTATTCTAACTTTAGCAATGAACTACTAAAAGCTCCCATTTGAATGTAAAAAAAAAGGTGCTCAAAATCTTCCATTTCCAGCAAGGAGCAAAGAAAGAAGTGGGAGATGAAAGAGAAAGCTCACTGGAATCCAAAAGAAAGAAAGATGAAAGTGACAAAGTATAGTGAGTGAACCTATTTCTGTAATACAGACAGAACTAGACCAGAGGTGAACCCTGGAATTTTTGCTCCATTTATACCTGTCTTAACTTTGCAATTTACTATCATCTTCCATTGGAATGCAGGTCACATTGAGATGCATTTTTCTCCAAAACAAACAAGATAGGCTATGGTTTCACTACCTGCTGTGCAGCTTGATGGTTTTTCTTCGCTTCTTTTATCCTCTCACTAGATGCACTAATACCTGACTTTAGCAAAAGCAATTTGTACAAGAGGCAAATGTTGGGGGAGCCTCCATTACAATCCAAAATGGCCACCAATCTTGTTTCCTGAGCAAAATGTTTTCTTATACTTGGAAGGCCTGGGTTAATAACTGGAACAACAACAACAACAACAACAACAACAGCAACAACAACAACAACAACTGTATGTAGTATTGATTCCCTTCCTTCTTTTTATCCTTGCCGAAACCCAGTCTGTATTAATTGAAATCGCTTTGGTGGCTCAATAGAAAATACAACAAATTTCATATTTGAACCTAGATTCTCCTATGCAACATTTATTATCTATTCCTCAGATATAGATTACTTTGAATAGCAGCATGGAAGAATTAACATATTTTCAAAGAAAAGGGCTAACTTTGTTCTCTGTTCATAGAAGAAATCAGAATTCATTCTGATATTTGCTAGGATTGTATGATTGTTATAGCATTCTTTTCTCTCCAGCATCTACATCTATAGGCATGAAGTACACTAACCAGCCTTTTGAAATTATTTATAAAAGAAGAACAGTCCCACAACTTCCTGGTCCAGTGACTTCTGACATCATGGTTGATTTATTCACCTTTAAACCTGTATGTTTGCTAAATTGGGAGTGGATTAATTGCAAACCTGCAATTTCTATTATGTTTTGTTTGTAACTTGTTCCATTGATCTCCTAACTGAGGTTCTTGGCAGAGATGTAGATTTAATTTGTCCAGAGCCCAAGAACTAGTTTTGAATACAGAAAATACAAAATTCCCAATCTTTCTATACAAAAATATCTAGTTACTTACTCCCTGAAGACAATTTTAAAATGGACAGATACTGCTTCTTTTAGGCTTTTACCACGATTTGTTTAATTTCATCTTATTTAAATCTCCATTATTAGTAAGTGAAAATAGTGGGTTCCACTTTTGCTAAACCATAGTATAATTTCCTTATTTGGGCTTCATGTGAAGCATGAATCCATCTATTGAACATTGTAAAGTGAGGTTTTTTTGTGAGAATGATTAAATGCATATAAAAATATGAAGAAACCATATCACAAATTTGTTGCTAGGATTCATGGCTTTATTTCTTTTAGTATCACAAGTGATAAATTGTGTATATTACATATATTGTATATACAACACTATGCACTCATGCATGTGCACACACACACATTGTATATTGTTTGACAGTAGATTAGTGCAATGTCTTTCTTTTCCATTTCCAGCCCCTCCTCTTCCTCTTCCTCTTCCTCTTCCTTCTCTTCCAGCTACTTAAACAGAGTGTACATGGGATCTTCCTTCATTTTATCTCCAGAAGGAGAATGTAGTTTAGGCTGAGAAAAATTTGTTCAAAGGCACCCAGTGTACTTTCCCCAGATCTAGTTCCTCACCTTTACTGCTACTCTCCACTGGGTTGAGTGGTTGCCCTGCCAAGTGGCTGGGTGTGGGTAGCCACATTCTGTACTAACTGAAGCTTCCAGAAAATCTTCAAAGACAATAGCAAATAGAGCACATTGGCAGATTGAATGTAGGCATTGATAATTGTTGCCAAGTACTCTTTACAGACTAGTCAAATCAAGACAAAGAATTCCCTAGCTATGGTTCCATATACTGGTAAAGAAGAAGTGTGAATCCAAGAATACCCTCAATGCCCAGACCTACTTCTTCAAAATGAGTGTGACAGAATCTTGCACTATTATAGGAATCAAAATAAACCACATGTTTTCTGGACAGAATCATTATGTCTGACTAGAATTCACTTTCAATTTATTTTATACTAACTAATCTCCCACAGCTTCCAAATACCAAGTGAGGAAGTCCATGACCATCTCCTATTGAGCCTTGGAGGAAATATATATGAAATTGTTTGTTGCCATCATCCATACTTCAGTACAGTCATTTTTGGTTGCAAAAGATTTGATGTATGAGACTTCTTAGTTCATTCCAGCCCATGATATCTGAATAAAACCTGTCAGATTTATGATATTGTAATATACCACATTAATTAATGATGGCAGAAAACAGGAAAATGGTTTGTTTCTCCACATAATATCAAGCAAATTCTGTGTAATACTGAAGGCAGAAGTAAAACACCAGGTACACTTTGGGTATTTTTGAATGCATCTGTACATTTGCCATCCATTCTACATTAGTCAAGAAACTGACTCATGTGATCTTCTGGTCTTTAAAGCACATCTGCAATAGAGAAAGAAGGAATAATTTATTTGTTTTCAACCAGAGAAAGAAAAATATACTGGAAAAAAGAGAGTACAGTATATATTAGAGAAAACTATGCAAAAAATAGTAATGTCTGAACACATATATTTGCTGATATATGTACCCCCACATGTGCAGCTTGACTAGCATGAGTGCCAACCGGTCCGACACTCGTGCAAGTTGAGCTGTGCATGCACTCTGGCCTGCCGCTCTTGTGACCCAATTCCAAATAGGCCACACCCCAGTAGTGGGCTGTACCCCAGGGCTTGTATTAGGCAAACTTGTATTAGGCAAACTGCAAACAAAACTATTAGCTCATTGGAGAAATATATTACAAATTAATATGCACATTCTTTTAAAATGCTAGAATTGAATTACCTACATTCAATTTTTTTTAATGGAAGAAATATTAAAATAGAAATAGAAAACTGTTTAAATCGCCACTTTCCAATACTGTGTTCTCCAGGTGTCTTGGACTAGAAATTCTAGAAATTCTAGTTAGCATGGGTTTTGCAGTACAATAAAACTGGAATACATCCAATTAGAGGATGCAATTCTAAATACTGACATTGCTTGAAGTCACATGGAAGAGTTGGAGGTGAAGATGAATGATCGTTAGCTTGTGCCTAGTTTTTATTTCATGCAGTCAAAGAGGAACCAGTCCGCACTTCACTCTTACATTTATGGAAATACTCCTCAAACTGAACTCATCCTAGCTTCAATATCTCATTAATTAAGTGCAGCTGGATTTTTGCTCCCCCCCCCATATGCTCCTTCTTGTCCAAAAGAAATTACAGTGCTTAAGGATGCTCTCCAGAGAGTACTTCAAGCACTGCAGCTGTATCTTTATTTATTTAGTCAATTTATATAGCCATCCATCTCAGCAAATGACTCTGGGCGTGAAAGTCTTCCTGCTTTCTTTATCAAAATGCAGTTGATAATTACCATGTAGCATCACAAATTCCAATGCAAAACCACACTTTTTTTAAAAGGGGAAAAAAAATCTTCTTCACAGTCTTGCTACTTCCATATTCCCCCCATTTCACGCTTTCAAGTTGCTCTGTTTGTACAATTGATTCTGGTGTCTGAATATGGGGAGCTGAATTATTTACTAGCTGACTCAGAGCTTGATGCTTAAATTGGTTCTTGGTTTGCCACTTTAGGGAGGAAGAAAGAGCAGGAAATCTAATAGATACAGAACTTTACTGTCCTCTGCCAGTGGTTGCATTACCATAGGGATGGCGGAGATACAGTTCAGTGATAGAGAAGTGTGGAGTTAAGGTTAGAGTAGCAGAACAGATTTTGCAAGGCATTTCCATAACAAATTCATGAAATGGCAGTGTGAATATGTTTGTAGTTGGCTGAATTTAGCATCTTGAATGATTAATGTCTTATAAATATTCTGTTATATTTGTATATATATATTTAAAAACAACATCTTTCACCCTTCATACTAATATCAAACAGTGATGATGATTGCAAATACTCAATCCAACAATCTCGGGGAAAAACCCCTAATGATTTAAGAATGGAAATAGAATGATCTATTTTGCGAACAGCATCAAAGAGGTCAAATAAGAAGAGGCTTTTTAATACTATAGTACATTTTCCTTACATTTTTAAACCCCTAGAAAAGCAACTTTCATAGAATCCCAAAACAAAACCACTCATTCACAAACATGGGATAAATCAATATATATGGAGAGGGAGATTCCATTCTGCATTTTGCCCAATAATTATTTACTTATATGGAATAGTTGCCAGAACATGATATGCTCAAGATGGAAATAAAATGTTATGTATTAACTTTTCTTATAAGAATACATGAGCTTAAAGGGAAATGCAAGCAGGTTCCCTGGGTGACATGAAACATTGCATTAATCTTTAAAATAATGCTATCCCTAATGATTGCATTATTTTTGGCAATAGGACATCACCTGGGCAATGGTGTTGTCACTGGCAAATCCTTTCAATCCAGAAGCACCCTTCAGTTAGTTTTGTAGAGGCTTCCAACACAAGTACAGAAATCAGGTATCCCCATCAATTCCACATAGCAATTTGCAATGGAACAAGTTTCTGCCTCATTTCTAATTTCTCGATCAACAGATTAGTCCTTCTTCTCTAAAACTTTCCTCTTACAAATTATTTTGCTTTACTGATAGCCTCTAGCAGCTAATAATACATGATAGCATTAATATAGAGCTGGATAATTGTCGAAGATACCTACTGTATACATATAGGCATGCAGTATCTTACAGGAAATGGGAATTCCTCCAAGGAGATTTCCCGGTACTTCTCATTATCCACTGAAAATCTTGTCTCTCTTCTATAATGGCTGTTTAAATATGAGAAGCACATGGGGATCATGAGGTTTCAATTTAGTTTGTATTGAAAGATTGTATCATGCTCCAGTGTCTTGATCTCTATACCATCTCCACTCACATCTAAAAAAGGCAAATCTTAGAAATGATTCAGTGTGCAGAATAAAAAACATTTGCCTGAATCATTGCTTTGTTCTTTTGATCTATTTCCTCCCATCAACTATTTGCCTGTCAGCTTTCCTCATAAATTTCTCTCTAGATGTATTTGATGCTTTTACTGAAATGCAGCAATATCTGAGTACCATCTGGATTTAACACTCCATTATACAACATGTAGACATGACTCAATTTGGTCTAAGCCTTGGCCTCTCTGAAGCCTTGGAAAATGTAAACAAAATTAGCCAAGAAGCTTGGAATGTCTCTTCCTCAGCACATCTGCCTTCCCAAGGCCTTCCAGATGTATTGGACTATCGCTCCAACCATTCCCAACCAACATAATAATTAGCAAACTGCAGCAAGGATGGATGTCTCTGCTCTCATGAGTCAGTCTATAGAAAATAATCTCATTTCCTTGCCATTGCTGATATATATAATGAAACAAAACATGTGTGAGGATAAACAAAATGCTCAACAAATGGTTCAACAGTGAGAAAGGAATAAGGCAAGGATGACTGATCCTCTAGGTTGTTTATTAATGGATAAATGAATAAGCAATGCTATGGTAAATTATATTGGTTAGAGATGTAAATGGGCATGTGGTTTTGTGTACTGATTATATGTTGTTGGCTAATCCTGTTTTTGTCATTTGGTCTATCAAAGATCTTCTCTTCCCTTCTGTGAGTTTCTCCGTTTTCCTAATAGCCATTTGTTTTCTTATAACTCAGAAAGAGAAGTACAAAAAAGAAGAGAGGGGGGATTTTTTTCCATCTCCACCCCCCCTTTTTTTTGGTATGCTTAACTCTTTTGTCCCATTTAGCACTCCATAGTTCTATGGCCAGATGATACGAAGAACAGTTGCAGGAATTGGATATATCTACTTTAACGAAGAGAAAGACTAGGGCTGACATGATAGCAATGTTCCAATATCTGGAATAAGAGCCATGGTGGCACAGTGGTTAGAGTGGAGTATTGCAGGCTAACTTTTGCATTCCCACTGCCAAGAGTTTGATTCTGACTGATTCAAGATTGACTCAGTCTTCCATCCTTCCGAGGTCGGGAAAATGAGGACCCAGATTGTTGGGAGCAATATGCCGACTCTGTAAACCACTGACAGAGTGCTCTAAAACACTATGAAGTGGTATATAAGCCTAACTGCTATTGCTATCTGAGAGGCTGTCACAAAGAAGAGGGGGTCACCTTATTCTCCAAAGCACTTGGAGGAAGGACAAGAAGTAACAGAAGGAAACTAATCAAGGAGAGAACCAACTTAGAACTAAGGAAAAATTGTTCTCACTGACAATGAAAACACTTAATCAGTGGAAAGGTTTGTCTTCAGCAGTTGTGGGTGCTCCATCAGCAGTTTCCAGGCAAAGACCCTTCCCACTGAATCCATTAAAACTCAATATGCAGATTATTAGAAATGGACCCACAAAGAATACTGAGCATGCAGCTATATTACTTCATGAGAACGTAGCTGTGACTGGGGAGTCTTTTAAGATCTTGCATTTGTCTGTTAGCAATAAAACACATGCACAGCCCTTCTCTGATCCTTCCCTGTACCATCTGCCTCACACCATGGAGTACTTTTCCTATCAGCAGAACTGAAGACATATTTTCCCCCCCAGGCCCACTGTTTCTGTCTCTGAATCCTTCCAAACCCTAAATGGCTAACAATTCTAGGTTGTTTGAGGAATTAATTCATCTCAGATATGAGATTGGTCCAGATTCATCAGACAACAAAGCAGAGGTTTTCAGTCCTTTTCTCTCACCCTGTTGTTTTTCAGTCAAATGATGTTAAGTCTGCCAAGGAATGGGAGAGGGATTGGAATATACAGACACCAAAAGAATTGAGCTTGATGTATTCTATATACCAATGGATTTTTTTTATTGAAGGGTAGAAATACCTGTGAGTACATCCAAACATCTGTTTGCCTTAGCAAAGCTTTGGAATGAACAACAAAAGATTGATTCAGTGGAGTACTGATGGCTCATTCATATAATCACTGCTGCCTTTTAATACCACTGAATATGCTGGCAGCTGTTGCATATAATGAGTAAAAAAGACTATCACTCTAACAAAGGGCCTGAATAATTCTGGTTAATAACATATCAAGTGATAATAAAAAGTCAAATAATAATTTGGTGGGTCCAGAACCCAGCCAAATAAACAATCCTAGATGAAAAGTTTCATAAGAATCAAATGGTTTGAAAATGAAACTCAGTTTACATATTCAATATTTAGTGATCAATTTTGTACGTGATTTTGGGGAAAAAAAACCTCTGTTTTTGGGCTAGCTGATACTGAATCAGGAAGTTTTTTATTACCTGATTTGATAAAGTGGCTTCTTTGCTTCTATTTCTGTTTCTTTATAATAGCCAAATGGCAATCAATAGACATGTCATACAGCACTCACCTGTACATTATCAAACAAAAATGGCAACATACTCTGATGCCTTCAGCTGTCCAGAGCTTCTCACTGCTGATCAGTAACATAATCATCCCAGACTTTCACTGTAGATTGGAATCAACAAAGCCAGACTAAAAAAAATACATAAATATGATCTGTGAACTATTAACCATTTTCCTTTCACTAAGTCTTAGGATATAGCAGAGATTACCTGAATTATTTTATTTCTTTAAGAAATGTATATTTCTATAGAAAGGCCAAAGTTGGTAAAATTCCACAAATAAGTATTATTCTTTAGAAACATAGTTTCTCACTTGTCTCACTTAGCAGCAAAGATTTTGGAGTCAGTTGTGGTCATAAGTTGAGGATTAACTGTATAAAGCTATCAGGAAACAAACAGAACTTGAGCTAAGGATGGGAGGAGGCTTTGAGTGTGAAAATACAATTTTCACATCTTGGAAAGAATGCTTCCAGAGGCCTTGGCATTTCACCTACTGGCAATATGAATAGTTGGGAATCATTTTGAGAATTATTTTAAGGTTTGGAGAATAAAAACTAGGGCCAAGTTGCTCTTTTTCATTTTTTTTTCCAGTTACCCATTACTGCTATCAGATAGTTCAGCCATGCGTTGTTTTATAGAGCAAAATTGTTATCTCGTTTTTGCATACGTTTTGTTGGGCAATCTGCTCACTGGCATAAATTCAGTTGTCTGAGTTGACCTGAAAATGGGTCACTTGTTCTGAGTTGTCATTGTGAATCAGGGCAAAAATTACTGAGATTTCCATCCAGAAAATAAAAAGTACATTTGGAACAGATGGTTATTTTATTTGTTTCTTAGACTAGGGCTCCAAAAGAGAGAGAGAAAGAGAGAGAGAGAGAAGGAGAGAGAGAATGTAGGTCATCCATCATCAACATACTGTACTATGAGTGACTTCAAATTGTGTAATCACCAGCAGGCTGTGTTCTTGCATCTTAAAAAGAATTGTCACTTTAATTACTGTCATTCCTAGTCATATGGAATTAGGAACACAAGAAAAAGCAATCAGGCTTACTCTTGTTTTCATTCTATCATCAACAAGGCCTTGTTTTCTACTGATTCTTGAGATAATTGGTTCTTAAAGACAGGTCAATGTCAAACCTCACCAAATCAAGATCTTAATAAAAGTCTGAAAAAATGCTTTGCTTGGAACTCTAGAAAGTTGCAATCATTTGGGTGAGATATTTCAGGTTCAGATTAGTTAGTTTTGTAATAAATTTGAATAGGACATTTTTAACAGATTGTTAGTTCACATTAAATTAAAGCATTCAGCAGCACTTAAGCAGAGTCATTCATACTCTTTATATAGTTTAAGGTGACATGCCAGTTTCCCCATGGAAGTCCTATCACTGTCACCATAATTACGGTACTGTTTCTTTCTGAAGATTCCATATGTAACAGGCAGTATTTTGGAGGGCAAAGACTACCTGGAAAAATACAACATTGTATATGAGGAATTAAAAATATAATCATTTTAATGTCTCTGTTCAAACATATTGTGAGATTAGATTTAGAATGCCTTATGTAATGTTGATAATCTTGTTTTAAAACAAGAAAGATATACTGTGCTTTAAGGGTTTGAAAAGAACACCAAACAAAGCCATCAAAATAAAGTTCACTATAACCAAAATGTATATTTTGAACTTTTAAACTTAGAAATCAGGCAAGTAAATGGCCAGAAGGAAATGGCTCATTTCCTTTGAAAGGCTAGAACTGGGGAGCATCCAATAAATATAGTACTACTTCACAAATCCCATTTTGAACCAAAAGATATTATGATGACCACAAACATGGACAGCTTTGGAAGAGAATTAAATAGATTTATGGTGAAGACTATGAAGAGCTATGAAGTTGAAATGGGATTATACTGCCGCAGGTTTAGAAAAAATACATAACTCATTTCTAGCTGCTAAGAACTCAATTATTTAGTCAATGTCCATCTTGTTGGAATCTTATATCTGGTTGGACACGGGATACTTGATAAGACTAGATTAGAAATGACTTCTCCAAATCACCTTTGAACATGGCTTTCACTGAATTTTAGCATCTGAGGTACTGTATCAGTTATTATGTTTAAGAGAATTGTGTAGCCAAGCAGGAAAGATATTATAAAATAGAGAAGAGCAATAATTTTATTTGTTCATTATGAGATAAGAGTGTATCACATTCTAGATCCTAACAAAATCAATGGAAACCAGTTCAACAAGCTTTGTAAGAATAAATAAAGAAAGGACAGACCGCCATTAATGTTGATAATAAAAGTCATTGTGCCTCTCCATTTCTATGTTGTCCAGGCTACACTGGGAATACTGCAACAAGTTCTGGCTATGGCATTTAAAGAAAGCCACTGACATATTGAACATGTCCAGAGTAGAAAAAAAATTATAAAGGGTTTGGAAGAAAAACGTATGAGGAATAGTTAGGTTCACTAGATATGTTGAACCAGGACAAGAAAAGACTGCAGGGATATGACTGTTTTCATACATCTAAAGAGCAGAAGATGTTCTAAGTTGTTCCAGAACACAAGACAAGGACAATGTAACAATTACAATGATGCAGATTTCAGTTCACCACCAAGAAAACTTGAAGAGCTATTCAATAATGGAACAGACTGCCTCAGGAAAAGGTGGCCTTCTTCACTGGAGGTGTTCAAACAGAAACTGGATGGCCATCTATCAAACTAGTCAATTCTTGCACTGGGCAGGAATGATTCTTGCATTTGGACTAGATGATCTCTAAATTCCCTCCCACTCTTACTATAGTGAATTTGTTTGCATGCATATATCAGTCAGATGAAGCATTGTGCCTATCCACAATGTTCCTGGATGTGAGATTTCCCTCTATGAACTAGCATCTTAATTTCTGTGGGTTCCATTGACAAACTGTTCAGGAGGAAGAGGGAAGCTAAACTTACTGCAGCCTCTAAAAGTAGATTCCTTGAGAAGAAACAGCTACTTGCATGCACTTCTTCAGATCAAGCCAGGGGTGTATGACTTCAGACCATCTCATCTGGCTGATTGTGTTACAGGAAGATAAAAGCAAATGGAAGAAAATGAGTTGAAAGGCAAAAACAGGAGAAGATGGAAGGAAAGATAAAAGCAATGGAACACAGAGGATGACTTAATAGAAAACAAGAAAAAAGGTCCCTATTGGTACTATCTTGCAGTGTGCTTTGATATATACACATGTCAAATAGACATCCTAATATTGAAGTAAAGATTGGCTAAAGTTTGTGCTAAAAAAATAACATCCTTTGCACTGTCCCTTTTGGAAAAGGGTGACAACTCCCCAGGTGCCACATGCCTTATAAATGACCTTTGTGTTGCAGCTCAGTCTTTCTCCCTAGGGATTATAGGCTTAATTTATTAGCATCTGCATACATACAATCTCTATTTTTGTATTTGCTTTGGAAAGGGAAACAGCAATTCCAGAATGAGACATGCTGGAACATAACCAGAAAAAAAATATTCATCTTTTTCACATCTCATTTCAACTGGAAGCCAATCCTGTTGCATTCCTCTGAGCTGAAATCCTTTTCAATACTGATATATGGCTTGGAGGCCCAATACAGTCTTTTTTATTCCTGTTATCCAGGCAGAATGAGAAGATTCTGGAAGATTTTTAAGTCAGCAGAATAGGATACAGTTCTAGCATCAGATGGAGACTGCATAATTTGGCCACTAGGCACCCAAGGGGAAATGGTAGCCTTCTCCAAAGTGCCAAGGGGGAAGGCTATGGTCATTTGTCATCTATTAGCACCTTGAGGTACTTACCCAGTGAACGTAAGATCTTATTTGTGTGACTAAGTCGAAGGAGGGCCAGTTGGTTCTGTTAATTGTGTACTGTTTTCTCAACTGTACAGGTTTATCCCTGCCAGGGCTGCTTGACCTGATTGCTGGGCTGATGACATAATTTCCCTGGTTAATATGGAAGGACTTCTATGGGACTTTCCTTGTTCCTGCTGCAAGGAGCTCTTTCCCTTGCAACCTGTACCTGGAAACAGATCAGGATTTCATGGCCACTATGAGAACCATGGTTCTGGCCCAATTTACTGAAGGCCCAATGACCACCTGAAAAGTAGATGTGGTCTTTGTCTTGGTCAGATAAAACAGAATCTAAAAGTGGGGTGGAGGAGATGCACTGAACTTTGCCATTCTTTTTTTTTTTTTGCTGCCCACAACCAGCTAGAGCAATAGATTGGATTGAGAGTGAGCGACTAGACTAAAGTCACTCAATGAGTTCCAAGGCTAAGGGTGGTCTACAGACGTGGGTTTTGAATCTTCTTATTGCCAGTTTGCTCAGGGTTGCGCCTCAAGCATGCAAGCGCGCTGCAATAAAAAATAGCTGCTGTGCATGTGCAGAAGCAAAATAAAAATGGTGGCGCCCAAGGAGACACGGAAGGAACCAGCTCCATGATGTCATTGCGGAGTTACTACCTACTCTATGGAACTGAATAGAACCGGTAGGAACCCACCTCTGGCTGTCTAGTACCTGAGTCTCCCTACTCCTAGTCCAGCATCTTAAGCACTTCACTGCATTGACTCTTCACATGCTTTCAAACTATATTCCTTAGGATTTGTCAGTCATCCAGAGCATATAGAGATACTCCTCAACTTACAACAGTTCATTTAGTGACTGTTCAATATGCAACGGCACTCAAAAAAGTGACTTATGATCATTTTTTACATTTATGACTATTGCAGCATGCCCATAGTAATGTGATTAAAATTTGGGCACTTGGCAACTGATCCAAATTTATGACCGTTGCAGTCCCAGTGTCATGCCATCACCTTTTGTGACCTTCTTGCATGCAAAGTCAATGGGGAAGTCAGATTGATTTTAACAACCATGTTACTAACTTAACATCTGCAATAATTCACTTAAGAAATGTGGCAAGAAAGATAGTAAAATAGGGCAAGGTTCACTTAACAGATATTTATCTTAGCAAAACAGAAATGATGGTTGTAAATCAAGGACTACTGATACAGTGGTTCACAAAGGCCTATAGTATGAAAGAAGTGAGAAATGAGAATGTAATATTGGATGCTTTCTGTTTTCCAAGTACCAGTAATTGTTATTGTTTTTTACACATAGTCTACAAGATGGTTTTTATTGGGTTTGTTACATTGGATCTTTCCCAAGGATCTAAGATAGTTAAAGATGTTATCATAATCGGCGCACTATTCCAAATAATGTAATTTTTGATAATTGAGATTTTGTTCATTCCTATTGTACCCAATGATTTTCCAGATCTTCTGGTATGACATCAAGTGCACCAATCACTATTGTCATCTGTACTACTTTCTTCTTCCACAGTCTTTCAATAACTATTTCAAAGACTTCAAGGAGTTTTCCTAGTTCTTTCTGAATGATCCTTCCATCTCCAGCTCCTTCCATGTCAATGGTACTTATTTCTTTGTAACTATAGTAGAATGATGTCTGGCTTACTAAGGAGTAAACATTTATCAGCTTGAACTTGGAAGTCCTAGGAATCTCAACCTCTGTGTTCTGAACCCCTTTTAATATTGTGTCTATGGAGATTCTGAACCATCCAGGTCGTGGTTGTTCCAAAGGTGCTTTTCCAAAAGGCAACCAGACTTCCTTGGTTTTTTTTCTTTAAAAACGTTTCACTTTCAGAAGTGAAGAATCTTCTTGGATGAGAAGTGAAACACTTTCAAAGAAAAAAACCAAGAAAGTCCAGTTCCCTTTTGAAAAAGCACATTGGGTTTTTTAAATATTGTGATTCCACCAATTCTTTGATTGTGGGTGAGGTGTAATTGCTATTCTTATTCCTATTAAATATGGCATATAAACATATAAAACACAGCAGTAAATAATAGAATTACAGAGGCACATTTTTTGTCTTCTCAAAACACTTTTGATCCCAAGTAGCAGAAAAGGTGAAATAGTGATCAAGAGCGATGGTGTAGCCCAATAATGGGTTTTATTTACCTCGGCTATCGGTTCAGGTTGGGAACACGCCCAATAATGGGTTTTATTTACCTCGGCTACCGGTTCAGGTTGGGAACACGCCCAATAATGGGTTTTATTTACCTCGGCTACCGGTTCAGGTTGGGAACACGCTCGCGTGCTTTGTGCATGTATGGTGCTTCTGCGCATGCGCAGATCATCCATGATGATGTCAGGGTGGGTGGGCAGAGCCTCCCGCTGCTGCCGCTACCGGTTCTTAGATTAGGGGAGAACCGGTAGCAACCCATCACTGGTGTAGTCTGTTCTTTTTAATGAAAAGCTTATGTTCTCATAACAATTCCTGATCTGCCTCTTGCTCTTTGTAGTTCTTTTCTTACTAGCAAGAAAACGAAATTTGAAGCATTCTATCCAGAATATAAGAGACGTGCACACAATACTGTAAATCTTGGAAGTAGCGGTTGTTTCTAAAGGAAGCAAATATACTGTTCTCTGAGAACTGCGCTTGTGTTT
Source organism: Pseudoxenodon macrops (assembly GCA_032467955.1). NCBI lineage: Eukaryota > Metazoa > Chordata > Lepidosauria > Squamata > Pseudoxenodontidae > Pseudoxenodon > Pseudoxenodon macrops. Next base: position 5,568 of record JANHFT010002760.1, on the reverse strand, counting down.
GCTGTGGGGCAATGTCTTTGACAGCGAAAAAGAATGCTCTTTCTTATAGGCTTGTTGCTATTTCTCAGGCTTTTCATTTCTCTGGAAATGACATGGAATTTATATTTTCAAGTCAGCCCTTTAAAAAAAGGAACATGCTTCATGTTTGTAGTTGCAAAAGACATATTTTGAATTGAGCAGTGAGCTATGGCAGAGCAAATTGATGCCTGGCTCCTGGGACAAAGACGTGGAAAAATGTCTGCTGCTAGCTGGCAGATCCCAGAGAAAAAAACATCTGTTAAGGCTTCAAGTGATTGATAAGTGCTATTCTGTTGATGGGTTCCTAACTTCATGGGTATCTGCCCAGGCGCTTCTTGATTCTGTCAGCTTGAAGGAAGAGAAGAGCAGAAATCAAGGGGAGCAAGTGTTAATGCAGGAAAATAAAAGCAATTACATTCAAATATGATGAGATGGAGGCCTTTCTACTAACGGTTTCCCCCCTTATTACTTATTGCTTTCTTTTTTTATTTCTTTTGCCACAAACACAAACTCCTTTACATAGAGTCCATATATGACATGAAGGAGAGAATAAGGTTATAGTTCTTCACCATGTTTTGGAAAATTAAAATAATAAATTACCTTTTCAAAGTTGTTAGGAAGCAGCCAGCTAGTCAGAAGGAAGATTCAAGCGTGGAATTAGCCTGGAGTATTGCACAACTGCAAAAGAGCTAGAATGGATTCCTGCTCTCTACACACACACACCACACCAACAAAGTTCCTTGGAACCTTATCTAATTGTTCCCAGGCGTAGGCTGCTAGGTCAGGGAGATTTCTGTATGATAGGCAGAAAATAATAAAGCAGTTAACTCGAACTCTGTGTGTGGGTCTGGTTGTTTGCACTTAAGACAAAAGACAAAAAAGCTACTAATTCTAAATCTTTTTCTTCCTAGTGTTTTCCTGCAAGTGCAGGCTCCGATTTCCCCCCCAAATCAATCAGAGGTTGATGCATTTGGTTGTGACAAGAATGGACTAGCTGGCTTAGTTGTGCAACCCTGATGTTGTGGGCTGAAAGAGAATGACTGTCCCAAAGTCATCCAGCTGGCTTTCATGGCTAAAGTGGGACTAGAACTCATTGGCTTCTGGTTTTGAGTCTTGTTCCTTAACCACTAAACCAAATTGGCTCTACATAAAGGTTTCTATAAGTATATGTAAAGTTAAGAGTTTAAGGAGAAAGCTATACTGTAAGTATTTGAGAAAGATATATAGCCAAAAGTAATATGTATGCAGGCAGTTATATCTGGAAGATTATAATTTAAACTCCCCTAAATTATGACATGGTCAGTGCCTATTGAAACCAAAGAAAAGTGATGTTGCATAGGCAGGAAGAGAAAAATTGTATAAAATGCAGATTGTTAGAAATGAAGGACATTGCTTTTCTATGAAATCATGTGAGCTGGAAATTGTTGTCCAGAGCCTGCATGTGGAAGCAATTTTATTTGTTATAAAAGAAAGGATAAAGATAAGCCTCTGGACACACATTATTTCACACGAGGGGTATAAAGATTTATCATGTGTGACTGGGCAGATGTTTTGCATTTTTAAATTAAAAGTGAATTGCCACTCTCTCAAACAGAATTTGGCAGCTGTTTCATGTGAATCTACTCCAAGTCCTTGCAAGATTTCATGAGAAAATGATATACTCCTGTGAAACCTGAAGTGAGATATCTGTGCACTTGTGCAAGATCACTGAAATATCCGTAATTTGGGGGTGTAATCAGCTTTTAGACATTCAGAAGTATTCTAAAAGTTAAGAACTGTGGTGATGCGGTGGTTAAAATGCAGTACTGCAGGCTAATTCTGCTGACTACCCGCAGTTTGAGTTTCCCCTGCTCAAGGTTAACTCAGCCTTCCATACTTTCAAGGTCGGAAAAATGAGGATACAGATTGTTGGGGACAATATGCTGGCTCTGTAAACTGCTTAGAGAGGGCTGTAAAGCATTGGAAAGCATTATATAAGTCTAAGTGCTGTTGCTAGTGCTATTAATGTTTTGAGTTTGCCAATGGCAAATGTCAGACAGCCTAGTGACCAAGGGTTACACATGTATGCCTTCAAATCTATCTCTTCCATCATGAAGGAACACACATACAATTAAACTGATGGGAAATACATGTAAAACATCTCAAAGAAGGATGAGGAGCTCCTATCCCAGAACCTGAGTTTCTGGCACAGGTTTTCTTGGCCTTGCACAGAAAATATGATAATTGCTCTGGGTCCATGCACCTCTTTGAGATTTAGATGTTTAGACTCCCTGCAATGCTGTGAAGAATTCAGCATAGCCAAGGAACTTTTAAAATGATGGCCAGCCTTTTTATTTTCAGAACCCTGACATAGATTTTTATGCTGGCTTTTTTAAATTTGGCAGCAGGGTTTAACATTAAAAGTTAAATCTCCAGTCCCAATTTGACTGTCTTTTTCTTACCATGCCCATGTAGTCTGTAACAGATAAATGGACAAAAAAAAGCTTTTCCAGTTCTATTTTGATCATACAATTTGTTAGTTATTGGTGAGTTTAGAATATAGATGACTGCTTTGGTCTGGAAGGAAACTTTGCTTCTGACAGATTTGAAGATCTGTGTGATAGGGTCCAAGGGTTTTAATCAATGAAGTGTTTTCAAGCTCCAAATGTTCCAACTCGGAAATGGCCAATATTCCAAATGGGAACCAAAATGTTTCTCTGTCATGGTTGGAACAAAGACTGACCACAGAGCCATACTGATTATTCAAATTGACATCATTTTTTCAATTTAGTCCAATCTCTATCGTAGATATATTAGGAAAACCAAATACTGGGAAAGCAGATGGCACTTTGTAGAAATAGCCATGACAATCTATAATGGTCCAAAATCAGAAGTCAAGTAGACTCCTTTTCAGACTAACAAATTTTATTAAAAGAAACAAGATTTTGTGCGCTACAGTCACCTGGGCCACAGGAGGCATTACATAACCTTTTTTTGTTTTGTTGGGACACAGGTATTCAAACCCTTCTACTGGAAATTAAATGCATGGAACTCTGCATTTTAGATCTCTATATACAGTACATTGATTTTAGGAGGTATCCAGGCCCTGGAACTTATTGGCTAGCTACATAACTTTATCAGATGCACAGATTTAAATGATTTAAAGAGGGATGAGATAGAGCAAGATGCAGACAACTAAGAGACAGATAACAAATATCCAGTCAATTATCAATGTGTTAAAAAAAACCTTTGTATGTTGGGAGCTTCTGAGATTGTCTGAAATTGTTTGGTGTATATGAGTTCAACAATTTCTTCCTCAATTATGCTAGATAAGTTTCCCCCTGAAATGGCTACTTTGAGAACCGTAATGGATTGGAGATTGCAAATGCACTATTACATTGTCTTTGTTTTGAGTCCCAATGTTAAATTTGTGTACATTACTTCTTTTGCACATTGACCTATTTGTCCCATGTAAAATCCAGAAGGGCATTGCTGCGAGACTACAGCATACTTGGAACTCTTGAAGGATAAGTAGGAGGTCACTGAAATAAGTACCCAAGATAAGTGAAACTGTCCAAGTATCTGACTAGCTACAGTACACACAGAAAAGGAAGCCTGGCTATAATTTTGCTTCCCCTCATCTTTTGTCTGCTTGTTGTGTGTCTAGCTATGTGTTTTCCTAGAAGTTGCTTCATTGAGAGGTGAACAGCTGGTTGCATGATATCCTGTACAAAAATTCCCCTGAGTTAAAATAAGGTTGTTTTGTAGGGTTTTAGAAAACTATGCAGTCTAGTTTAGATATGACAGTTATTTGCTTGAGGGTTTATTAAGGCAGTGTTTCTGTGGGCGGGAAGGCAAGGAAAAATAGGGATTAAAATATACTGTTTCCTGTATTCTAGACTTCAACTTAATTTTAGTATATTTATGTCTGTTGGGTAAATATAGCTTGAGCAAAATTCTTTGTGCTTATTATCATCAATGGCTATTTAGCTGCAGCTTGATATTAGTTGATTGACTAAGTTTCTCATTGAAGTCCTTTCAGAAGGTCAGGGAGTCTTACAGTAATGTTGGAGGGTACAATCAAAGTTCAATTATTTTTTATTTCTTCTGGAAGATCCAAATTGATTTGTCAAAAATTGCTTCTGTGATATTGCAGTTCTCAAAGCCCTGAACACTATTTTGCTGTAAAAAATATAGCTTTTCTGGCACATAACACTGTACTCAAGCATATGCAAATGCACGCAACACTGTACTCAAACATATACAAATGCAAAAGATACAATTTATTTATTTTAAAGATTTATAAGGCAACCACCTCAAATAATGTGAATCTTGGGAATGCACAACATAAAAAAACAAATAATGAAATTAAAAAAAAAACCTCACCATATCACAGGATGCAATACAATATGGTAAATAAAAATCTAAAATGGTGACCAAGCACATACAAAACAGCCAACAATGGACTCTTACTCCATTGGCCCCTTATGCTGGGAGAACAATCAGGTCTTAAGAGCTTTCCCAAGGGTGAGCTGAATTGAGGTCTGTTATATATCTGGGGGAGATCTACTATAGAGGACTTATGATAATAACTTAACTCACATAACATACTGCTCTAAGACGAATTAGTCGATGTAATAGTAATTCAGCATCTTGTGGAGCTCAGCCATTGTCTGTAAGGTAAATCAGGGCAATGTATTAAATCATTTTATGATATAGTTGGACATAGCAATTGTGTCTTGATAGTCCAATTATGTGTTATTGTGTTGTGTCAATTCAGCAGTGGGATATCTGTATAGAAATGTAGTCACAGAATCAAACTTCCACAATAGGAATAGACATAATCAAGGCTCTCAGTGCTGTACACTGGTCAGAGTCATGTTTTTTCTGAGATGGGCAACTATATGAATATTATAAATAATTAAATAAACATATCCAGTCCCAGGCTTTGCTAAAAGAGAGCTGGGAGTTCCTGGAAGCCACATTCAACAAGCAAAGAGCTCAAAAGCTGGAGGTGGCTAGAGAAAAGCAAGAAGGACAAAATAGCAAGTGAAGGTAATAGGGGTGGTGGAGAACATAAGAATGGAGTTTAATTAATACATGGATACATTAAAAGAAGCAGATAGCCATATGCCTCCAAAAGGTCTGGGGAAAGGGAAGGAAAATAACAGGCAGAACAGAATATGCTTCTGCCACCATTGCCCAATTCATATCCTTCTATTGTTATTATAATTCAAATCAAAGATCAGTTTTTCCAGATCAGGTATATAGGCTTTACATGGGGAGAGATGTGAGTGTTTTTTGTCAACATTCAGGGCACTTGAAAAGAAGAAATAGGTATACTTCAAAAGATGAAAGGACCAGTTCCAAAACAACATTTTTACATGATAATATTCCTTTTTTAGTTTTAAATGCATAACACCCTAGATATTTTTCATTTGTCAATTTTATTTACCCCCTAATGCTAACCATTATTCATTCAGAAGACTGGAAATTGGAGGAGGGGCGGAGCCATCCCAGCGATGCAGAGGTGAAATCCAGGCGCTCTGGAGGAAACCTCTGGATCTTGGC
>JANHFT010002759.1:137466-150376 GCA_032467955.1 Pseudoxenodon macrops | reverse complement strand
GGGAGGCAGAGGAAGATTTTTTTTCTTGTTTTCTTGTTTTTGTCCCCAAAAACTAGGTGTGTCTTATACTTCGGTGCATCTTATACTCCAAAAAATACGGTAGTTCTCATCATTTTTCTTGCACTTCAGCAATAATTTGTAAGAGATTCTGGAAGACACATAAAGATCTAAAGGGGCTATGTACCTCTGGTTAGGCCTTTTCTGTCAGTGACAGGATTGCTACAGGCCTTTTGTTTTCAGTTATGTGACAAATTCAAAATTAAAATCAACCTACTTTCTTTCATCCCTTCACAAGATCTGAATTGCATAACAGAGTGAGTTTAATGAAATAAGATTGACAAAATAGGATTAAATATATCTGGGATTATGCTGGTGTTTGAATTTAAATTCTTTTAATTTACATATGTTTATGCAAAAATCCATCAAAGTTTCGTTCTCCACTTTCAAAGAGAGCATTTAAAAAAAAATATGTATATCGAACAATGCACAATTGATAAGCCAAACTGCTTTTTCCTCCTCTTGTCTTCTGGGCTCAAGCAAGTCAATAATTGTAAGTGTGTGTATTGTATCCTTGTTTGATTTTCTTCAAGAGCTTTTTAAGTTAATGTTTTGTTTTACTGCTGTAAATGTGATGCTAAAACCAAAGAGCAGATATATTTCACAAATAAAGACAAAAGTCCTATGTTTTTGAAGTCAAAGAAAAATCTAATGAAAATTTGGTCTATAGAGTTGACATGTGTGTCTCTATAACAAATAAATTAGAGTTACAATGAAAAAAGGAAGGATTCATGGCATGTTAAAGAGATACAATAAAAATCTAACTGTCAGGAATATGCAAAGATTTATTTTTGAGATTCAGTCTTCAGATGATCAATTGCAGTGAAATGAAAATTTAAAAATAAATATAAAGATGGATCAGATAAAATGTTCTGCATACTTTTTATAACTATAGGCAGGGGTGGGATGCTGGGGTTCACAGAGATTCGGGAGAACTTCTAGCTAAGATTCTTTGCAGTTTGGAGAACCCCCAAATCCCACTCCTGGCTGGTCCTGCCCTGCCCATCCGTCCCATTCGTCCCATCTGTCCCCACATGGCCCGTTTTGTGCAGGTAAGTGCAGGATGCACATGGAGGCTTGGGGAGGGTTACAAATGGGCCTACAGGAAGTTCGGGAAGGCTGGGAAAGGGCCTCCAGAGCATGGGGAGGCCATTTTTGCCCCAGCCATGGTGCAAGAAGCCAACTAGGCCAGTCCCACCATGGCCACACCCAACCAGCAACCGGGCAGAGTTGCTAAAAAATTTGACGCCCACCCCTAATATATATACTTTTATATACATATATACTTTTTAATATTTTAAGGCTGTAATATTTATATTTATGTATAATGCTTAAATGCTTTATTATAATATTTTTTATTTATTTATCCTATTTCTTAACCACCCATCTCCTTCCCTTACTGCTTAATCTGGATGGTATACTATACAATTTATTATACATTTCTGTTGTGTATTCTCTGTTACACAATGTGCTATAAGTGCTATTTAACCAATGAAATACAACTTGATATTTTTTCATATTTTGCTGATATATCTCCCATCTCAAAAATGTATTTTGTTAATGTGGCAACCCAATCATATCAGAAATGAAATGGATGAATTTGTTTTGTGCACAGCTGGATAAGACTAATAATAATCAAGATGAGCAAAAGCAATCTAATTACAAGCATACACGGTCCCCAAAGACTTGACTTCTAAAAGTTTCTAAAAAAAAGCAGAATCTGCCATACAAATATTTAGAAATTGAGAGAAATTTGTCTAATTCACATTTTAAGTGGAGTTAATTTATCCCCAATAGCCAGATGTTCCAAAATGTTTAATACATCTTATAATGACAAGAGAGAAGAGGGAGAGAGGGAGGGAGAGGGAATGTTTTAAAGAAAATTGCACTGTAAATGAAAACTTCAGCCATTTTATGTTAATCTCAAGATAAATAAACAGATTACAGGTTAAGTCCTATATGTAACAACTCCATATATTGTTTAAAAATGCATCTCTAAATAATTTCTGCAGTAAAAATGAATCAAACATTTTGCTCTGATTTCAGTCAGTTTTGTACTACCTTGACTAAGCTCAGTGGAAAATTGACCAAAGCAGGAGTGAAGATTTGGTTTCACATAGATAAGGTTAATAATTATTCATTTATATTACACTGTTTGCAGTATTTTATTTAGCAATCAATAAACCTTCACATCCAAATTTCAAGATAAATGCAACATTAATATTTAATTCTGTTGTAGAGAAAGCAGAATCAAATCCATATTATCCTTGTCACAATTGCTTATTTACTGGGAATTTTGCTGAATTTGGAAAGTTCCCAAGGGAGCTGTTTGCTTTGTGATACGAGTAAAAGGCACAACATTTCTTCACTGATAGCCAGCTATAGTACTATATAATAGATGCTGATGTTTCAGGCAACAACAAAAATGTGATTCCTTCCTTCCTTCTTTCTTTCCATCCATCCATGACATTTCTAAGATGCTGAGGTTCAAAAAACATATCAATTACTGAGTATTGCTTGGGCTCCCATACATACCTAACAATGTGCAATGGAAACCAGGGAAAACAGTATTGTTTGTATCTGAATAGAATATAAACTTTGTATTCCAGGCAAAACTGTTGGCAACAGAGAGGTACACGTTGGAACTTATAGAAGAGAAAGTGTAAGAATCTTGGCAGTTTTACCCATGTCCAATTGACTTGAATTTTGGTAGGGGGACTTCAAAGTTTTCAAGCCAGCATTCTCTTTACAGGACTTGCTAAAATGACTGAAGGTCAAAGCCAAGAGGAAGATCTATTGAACTCCATGTTCAATAGAAAATACAGATATTCAAAAATTCAAAAATGTTCAGCTGAAATCATATTTCAGAGCAGTTCTTCTTTTAGTGAAGCTGAGACAGAAGTAAATCAGCTCATATATCAAAGAAACACAATGGTGTGGAATCTCTTGTGTGGAACTTATCCTGGGGTGGCAAAATTTCTCATATCCTCTATTTCTTCTGCTGCTGCTTCTGAAGGAAAGAAAGAAAGAAAGAAAGAAAGAGAGAGAGAGAGGGAAGGAAAGAAAGAAAGAAAGAAAGAAAGAAAGAAAGAAAGAAAGAAAGAAAGAAGAAATCCCCTTCTATGAAAATGCATCAGAGGGAATAGATCTACATCAGTTTCAAACTGGCATAAATAATACACTAGTTTGTGGCAATTTGGAGATGCTGAACCTGCAGCACAGTTCTTTCCCTCTGATTTCAGGCCTTCCAAGATCAAAACAAAAGAAGCACGCAGTCTGGCAGACAGGAGGGAATTTCTAATAACAGATGCGCTTCTCTGAGTTTACAGCTCTTTTCCTGGCCTCAGAGGGAGAAATCTGAACAATCCATGATTTCTGTGATGGCCTCAAAGGATTCAGCTCAAACATCTCAAAGGTAAATATTTAAATAAGTTGAAATATTAATTCCTCCATCTCTCCAGGTGGGATGGGATAAAGCAAATCCTTTTCCATTCTGCTGTCAGTTTTGTGGCAGAAGCATAAAAGCTTTTGCACCTACCATTCACAATTGAACATGTTCCCTCTAAGGACATGCAATCGAGAAGACTGGGCATCCAGAAGTTAATATTAGAAAATTCTATTAGGAAACTGTATAGTCTTTTTCTTGTGAAATTTCTGCACCTATCCTTTGAAATTTGACAGGCTTCAATGTGACAGAAAAGAAATATATCTGTAAAAGTCATTAATTTATTAAGAAACAAGCAAAAATTTCCTTTGTCAAAAAGCACAAACAATTAAAGAAACATAGTAAAAATTTGCAAGTAATGACTTGACATTTGTTAAATTCCACTTCACTATAACGTTATCTGTCCATCTATCCATCATCTATCTAAATGCATCTATCTATCTATCTATCTATCTATCTATCATCATCGCATGTCTGTCTATCACCTATCTATCTATCATCTATCTATCTGGCATTTTTCAACTGTCCATAATAGTTAAAGGAATACATAGATCATTCAGTTTTCTGAAACATTTTTTTCAGTTTTCCAATAAAGTAAGTCCAGCCTGAACTGGGCTATGAAATATTATAAATATTACATACTTGAATTATTTACAATATTTCTTCTACTTCATTATTCATTAGACTTTATTATCTTCAAGTGTTTCAGATTTACATTAGCTAAAGCAGCAACTTCCAGGTTCATAAAATCATATTTCTCAGAATGACTTGATTCAAAATCAAGAACAACAACCCAATAGTTTCCTCACAAATTTGTTTAGCAGTATTGCTATTTCTTTTATCCAGCTCTGTTACAAATCAGAACAGGCAACTCATAAGATCTTAGTTCTCTTTCAGAGAACTTTATTCTGGTGTAATATATAAGGAATGGCACTATAGGATTTTCTATTCATGCGTAATTCATGGTAATATAATTGCCTTTTCAAAGTCATATTTATCTATTCAAATCATATTTAAGCCAGAAAAAAATAAACTAGGTGTTCTTTGCAATTTTACTTTAGGGATCCATTTCTTGAAAACATTTATCAGGATTAATAATAACACAGTTTAAAGTATTTTGGACCTCTATAGCAATGTAGGGGAATGGGGGACACAATATTTTCCCTTCACTGTAATTGGGAGCCTGTGACCATGTGTTTATCTTGTGTGTGTGTGTTTATGTATATAAGTCAAAACTATATTTCGAAACATGGTATGGCCAGGAGAAAATATACATGATTATTAATTGTGTTTATAACTATTGATTCAAATTAATTGCTTGGGAAAAAAGGTAGCTTATTTATAAAATTAATACACATCTGTTTGTATTAGCCATCTGGTCCCATATGCCACCCTCCTTCCAGTAATCTGCAAAATAGAAGAAAGATGGGAGCTCTATAAAAGATGTAGAAGATGCACTATAAAGGGAATGAAAGAAATAAAAGGGAAAAGTGAAGAATTATCAGTGGAATTCAGAGCCAGGCACCATAAAATGTGCATTGATAGAGTCATGTTCTTTTTTGTTTGATTGATTGATTGGTTTTCAAATAATTAGACTTCTGGAAAGTGACAAAAATGTTTAAAAAGCATTGCACAGATATTCCATACATGGGAATGCAATTTCGTGTATGAAAACCTGGTTCAGGAAAATATGTATTGATAAAGATGCTTGATATAAGAATATTTTTATGATTAGATGGAGAAGATGGCACCATTTCAGAGTATGTGTTCATAAATATATGGAATTTCAGATGGGTTAATATTAAATTACACATAGTCTAAAGGGAGAAGTCCTGCTGAAGCCATTTCAGCTACCCAAACTGCACAGACCAGTTAATTTTCTTCCGTATGGCTCAAACAGACCAGTCAAGCAATTTATTTATAAGCCCTTGTAAAAATATATTAGCAATTCGATTGTGTGAATGCTGTGCTGGGCAAAACTACTTTGGTAATCTTTTGATATGATTTTTGCCTGTCTTCATTGGTAATAGAATTGTGTTTTAGTAGAAAGAGCAAAATACAGTTCTTTGCCTCAGAGAAAGATTTAAAGATAAATACTTTATAATTGGAAGAAAACTATACAGTCCAACTGTTTCTAAAGTAGTATATCTCTGCATTATGAATTTATACCAAGAGAAAGTTGCAACCACAGCGAGATTCATTGGTTAATCAGAAACACTGTTTGAGAGGTGGGTGAGATTGTGTTCCTTTCTCTTGTCTTTCAAAAACAAACCCCTAGTGATTTTCCTTTAGGAGTACTTGTATCTTTTATTTGTGGCTATCTGATGGTATATGAGTAATTATTGTTACAAGGCTGAACTCACCACATCAATAATGTTTTAAAATGGTACCAATCTATTGGTTATTTTATTGACAACATTATCTAGTGTTAAAATAATGGGCTAGGATTATGAAGTACAATTAAAATACTGTCTCAAATTGAAGTCAGTTCTTGGCATCAGCATGAAAAGAGTTTGACATTGTCTTTTTCAACTTCCTGGTCTAGTCCAACTTTCTGAATTTCCCTGGTGAGTTTTCATCCAAGTACCAGATTGGATTTCCCTTAGCTATCTGACATCTGGCAAGGTACTCTAAATGCTACCACTAGTTAGTCAAGGAAAATCGAGATTCAACTCCCTACACCCTAATGAAAACTGAATGACTGACTTTGGATAATTGGTTATCTCTCAGATCAATTTACATCACAAGGGGAACAGAATTCAAGAGAAAGTAAACCTTACCCTGAGCTCCTGGAAAACTGACTAGAAATATGTTTTAATGACAATTAGTGTAGTCATTTTAATTAGTGGTATTATGAAGAGTATTGTTTCAAATAATATAAGCCAAACTTTTATTCCTTAGGTTTAAATCTTTGAATTTAATCCAAAGTTTTCTATTTCCAGCCTATTAAATTCTGACAAAGTTTTCTTTTTGACATGCCAAATCTTTTAAGCTCATTTTCTTCTTGACTACGACAGCTCAGCTGTCAAGTCATGATTTCACGTGGTTATATCTGAAAATGGTTTCTAAACTATCATTAGGACAAAACAATATTCTGGATGGTTTACTTTCTTTTCTCTTTCCTGTATCAGAAGTTCCCAGTATATATTTTGTGATTCATTTTTCATTGGTCTCCAAAGAAAAAAGGTCCATGTAAGGCACCAGGCTAGAAACCAGGAGATTATGAATTCTAGTCTCACTTTAGGCATGAAAACCATCTGGGTGATTTTGGACCAGTTACTCCCTCTCTCAGCGCATCCCACCACACAGGATTGTTATTGTGAGGAAAATAAAAGAAGGAAAGGGGTATTAGGCATGTTAATTACTTGGAGTAATAAAATAATAAAGGCAAGATTAAAAATTAAATAAATAAATATTTAAAATTATTGAGCTGAGAAAAATCAGTTTATTTTAGTTCTGCATAGGATTTCACGGGTAGGATAAAGCTCCAGCACAAATTTTAGCCAAAGAAAAAAGTAGTTTTAAATGTTTCATTAGGATTTCTGTTTTCCTTCATGAAAACATTTTGCTGGATGTTGACTCTGCCACAAACATCATCTAGTCTAGTGAATTATAAATGCTTCTTTGAAGTACTTAACACGGATATTTATCTATCCATCAGCACATATAAAATCCATTTACAAGAGTTAAGTCATATATCACATTCCCATAACTGCAGCAGTACTCAACATGCTTACTGGGAAATCATATTTGTACATGCAGTTTTAGACAGTAGCACATTAAGGTTGCAAAAATATTTTCTGCAGATCTTGCTTGAACAGAAGTATTATTTTTAACATTTCCATGATCAGAATGAAGCCTAGTCATATTTTCTTTCTAATAAAAACTAGATTCCCCTTTGAAAATATATGAAGTGAGCTAGGCTTGTAAACTTTTTAACATTTTCTTTCTTCTCATAGTAAAAATGCCCCATGCTACTGGGCGATCTAGAAATACTGTTAAAAAGATCCTTTTCTGGGGAGCATGTAATCATTATAGCATAAAATATTTAGAATTGCCTATAACTTGTCCAGAGTACAAGCAAATCTAGGAGTAAGCTCATATGAAAGGTTTCATATATCATATGTACGCAGCTATTCTCTGCTTTAATAACTTCTTACAAGGAAATTGAAAATGAGGGCTTAATAAAGAAAGAGTGCACCTTAAAATATCAGTTTATTGGATGACATCATGGAGGATGTGCTCAGGATGATAGCTTAGAAATATGGTCTTTTTTCTTAAAGAAACAATCACAAGTTCAAAAGCTTCTGGAGAAAGCAATGAGATGAAAATTAAAGGGTATTTTCCACCTTTTAAGGAACATATGGTGGCAAAAACTGGCATGTAAGCAATTGAATGAAAAGGGAAAAAGTTTCTCTTTTTAACTGAGATATATTTTAAGATCTTGACTTATCTGGAAAATAAAATATTGTAAACTGTCATATATTTTTTTTAATCAGACTTTGCCATTAAATACCAAATACCATTTATTATATTTTATTCTATGGATTGAAAAATGAAGTAGAAAAAATAATCATACCAACATCTACTGTATATGGCATAAAATAATCCCATAAAGTTGATGGATAAACCTAGAAATGTTTTTTTCCTCCCTAAAGTGTATTTATACATCTTGAACTCTCTCACCAATTTATCCACACTTAATCTCATTGCATTAAAATGTTACATCTCATTTAAACAACAAAAGAATAAAAACGTTTCCATGTTTTTCAGAATGCTGGGCTTGATGTTTTCATCAAGGTTAAAATAAATATTTAATCCTTCTTCTTTTAAAGGCACATATATTATAGCACTAGATTCCTATTGCCATAAAAAACTATTCTTACTTTATCTATATTTCCAATGGGAATGTGCCATCATTTCTCCAATTAATGTTGTTAATTACAGTAAAACATTTATCTGCCATTATTTGCAAATTGATGGAGAAATTATCTTCCTACTTGCCTTGAAGGGAAGAGCACATGAGCACAGCCTACTCATGAAGGTAATTGCAATTGTTGACTTTTTTGAAATTCCCAAGAAGCCATATACATACACTTATACATATAAGCCATGTACATACAGTAGAACATCTCCTTCAACTCCTAATCTAGAAGGAATGTGAAAGATTAAAAGGTGTCCTTGATTGCTTAGTACATGATTTTTGCAGCAAACGTGATGTGATCAACACAAATTCTAGATGCTGAAAGAAAAGGAATTCTGCAGAACAGAGCTGTATGTAAGACTAGATAAATACCCATGCTCCGCTATGGAATTAGGTGATCGGGCTTGATAAATCGATACTTACAGCTTGAAAATTAATGAGTAGTTACGATTGGCCTCTCCTCTCCCCTCAGGCTTGCCCCACAGAAATGTTTTCTATCCTATTTCCTTTTCTCCCTGAGCCTTGCTCCACAAAAGCCTCCCCTATCCTATCCTCTGCTTGCTGTTGTGAAAGTATCTGAAACTCCTCTCCTCTGCTTGTGTCTTGCATTTGGAACAGATTACTTTTCAGGTGGGGAGGGGGAGTAGAATTCCTTAGCATCAGAGGGCTGTTTGGAAACAGTATTTGCTGTGTGAGCAAGAAGGAGACAGGAAGAAGCCTGGCCATGGCTTAGCTCAACTGTTCTGTAGTAAAGCTGCTTGCTGTTGTGAAAGTAAAACTGAAACTGAAACTCCTCTTCTCTGCTTGTGTTTTGTATTTGGAATAGATTTCTTTTCAGATGGGGAGAGGGAATAGAAGTTCTTAGCATCAAAGCACATTAATAATAATGTAAGAAATACTAACGCTGTCATGGTCATTTCAAAAAATCCTTTCTTAGTGAGAACCTAGATGCCAAGAGGAACATACATGGCAAGTTTGTAGGCTTTATGGTTCTGGAGATTTCGTGATTATGGCATGAGTAGTTTTCACTTTTGTATAGATGCAGCTTGTCCTATATTCTGTTGAAGTTAAAGAATTGTCACAGATCTTTTGTATACGCAGATGTAATTCTCCCATAAGACACAATAATATGAAGAAAAGGTGAAGCTGTGGACATATGACATTTGATCAGGAGGCAGGACACTAAATCTTTATTTGTTATAAAATTCACCTATAACAATAACAATAATTGAGTGTTTTGTGCTTGTTCGTTTGTTTTTGTCATTTGACTCCAACCTAATTCTGAATCCTATTTTATATTTTCCTACTTACCCTAATTACTTTTAATTCTATATAGCCATATCATCTTGACTCTGGGGAGCATGCAATAAAAGCTTCAGTAAAACATAACATTTAACAATAAGCTCTACAAAGCCTACCTTAAAATAACTCAACATAAGGAACCATAACAGAAAGAAGAAATCTTTCCAGCTATTCCTTGCTTGTAGCTGAAAGCTAATTGAAAAACAACCATCTTTACTTACTTCCAGGAATGTTCTGGATTTATCAAAATGGCTAATTACATGCAGCTGAACACAGCCATCTGCAAGCATGCTTGTTTGGTGGGGGAGAGAAAACCCTGACATCTCCTCCTTCCTTCCAGAAGTCAAGAATGTTTATGTAGCTGCTTGCTCAGCTTTGGGGCTGGATCACTTTTGTTTCTGTTTTTGTTAAGTTATGGCTCTTTTGTGGCTGGGGAGTTCAAAGGGTTGGCATTATCATCTTGTTGTTTGATTTATACCCAGTTGACCAGGAAAACCAAGCTGACTCTTCCAGTCTATAAAACTGAAATCAGCAGACTGCTCCAGGGATCTGGGTGTTCTGACCTAGGCTTCATGATTACACCAAGGCAAACAAACCGTGTTTCAAAAACCTCTGGTTTGTTTACGGTGGCTGGAAATTGGATTCATTTCCAGCCTGGGCAGAATTATCTCAATTAGTCCTATGGAACTCTGCCAAAGTCTTTCAAGATATGTCCTTCAAGATAAGTCCTTGGGGCAATGTTAAACAAAGTTCAAAACTGAGGAAGAAAATTCAAAACCAAACCAGAAGTCAGAGTCACACGTGGAACTGCAAGATGATTTCAAACGAGTCTTCTACGAGGGTCCAACCCTTCCCAGCCTTACTCCCAAGTAGCCCTTTTCCTTAGGAAGTGCTCTTGTCTTCTAGCAGCTCTGCACATCCGTGATCCATCGCTGCTATCAGACCCCGCAGGCTCTGGCACACAACTCCCAGATGACCCTGGCCCCATCTCTGCCTCTGATGCAAAGACCCTGTCCGAGCCTCCCCTAAACTCCAGAACTGACCTCTATTCCTCTCCGCTGTCCGACTCATCTGCCAGCTCCGCAGGCTGCTGGTGAACCACAACATACTTTTTCCTATATGCCATTCTTCCCTCAAACTGTACTTCCCCAAATCTAGTCTCCACTGGTTTAATTTTAGTGAAGATTAGGTAAAACCCATTTAATATGCTGGAAACGTTTGGTGATTAAAAAAAAAAAAAGCAGAAAGAATTTGCTGATGCTCAAAATGCCTGAAGAGTATTTCTATGTCAGACACCATGACCAAAGAGAAGAGTTTTTCTTGCTTAATCACAGGAGTACCTGAGAATGGGCTGATGCAATTAGATACTCTGGAACTTTGAACTTCAGTTCCCAGAATTCTAAGCAATGATTATTTTGACTGAAGAATTCTGGGGATTGAAATCTAAACATCAGGAGAGTGCCTAGGTTGGGAAGATCTAAACTAGCACTTCAGGTAAAGTTGCTGATAGTCAAAGGATTGCAATTTTCAAATTAAATCTTGTTTTCCCAACTGGTTTTAACCTATTCTGTTTTGCTTCTTCTGCACCTTACATTTGTTTTAAGATATGTTACACTGTGTGGTTGTATTTTGCTTGTTATCACATCTTCTCCTTTTCACCGTAACAATACTTTTAGTGGTTGTGCCAGGGTTCAGCAATTATTCTGTCTTAGCTCAGCAGATTTAAACTCTGCTTCATACTGTACTCCCACAGATAATAATTACTTGTACAGAGAACTATTAAGTGAGATGCTTTTAAAACTACATCATCATTTCTGAGACATTCTTGTAAGCTGAAAATCTGCTTCTAAGCTGCCAGAGTAGCTTGGTATGTTCCAGAACTATCCCAAGTTAGAAGCCTTGTTCACCCATCCTCTTTTACTCAAAGTCATCAACAACTCAACACTTTGCCCTGTAGCATCATTTCCAACCACAGTTAATGTTCCTATTTGTTTTTCTGCAGGGCTTGGCCTAGATGCCAAATTTGGGAAAACATCGAAGAAAACTTCACACTAAGAAGATTTTTGGGTTTCTCTTGAAAACTTTAAGCATAAGGAATATTAACTTATTGTCTTATTTCCCACTACTGGGAATTTGGCTCAGGATGAATGCTTGGGGAAAGGGGACAGCATAGGAATGGGGTTGTTTTTATTCAAAATGTGTTTAATTTTTTTAATGGTAGCTTTATTTTACTAAAAATCAAAGAATTAGCTTTTCCATTCTACTGAGGAATCAAAACTGTAGTTAATGGATGTCAAAAAGAAATTCTTGGTGAAATAGGACAAATGCTTTATGTGAAATAAAAGGAGGGACAAGAGAAAAGCCTATATGTTTATGTTTTAAAATTTACTTTCCATCTCTTGTGCCTCGGCAGGGTGGAAGAGGAAGTGTTACAGTATTTAGTTTTTTTTTATTTATACAATACTTGTATACTGCCTATCCTAGAGACTCAGAGCAGTTTAACAGTATAGTAGCCATAAATATGCATCATAGGATAAAACAATCATCACAGACCAATCAATCTTCTTTTTCTGTATCTAGATCAAACTTTTGACCACCAGAATGAAGCCACCTTCTTGGCTTTATCATTGGCCAAAAATAAGTCGTCATTTTCTGACTGCCAGCAATTTGGCAGTTCGAGTCTCACCAGCTCAAGGTTGACTCATCCTTCTGAGGTCGGTAAAATGAGGACCCAGATTTTTGGGGGCAATATGCTGACTCTGTAAACTGCTTAGATAGGGCTGTGAAGCGGTATATAAGTCTATATTGCTATTATCAGAACATGTTTCTGGTAGCAGCTGGCATACCAGCAGATGGGCTGAGCTCTTTGTCTCTCCATTTACACAGCATGTTGTTATCCACTAAGAGCCTCCACTTGAGCATATTGGTCCAATCAAACCAATAAAAACCCTACATAATACTATAAAACAAAACTTAATCAGATAAATTAAAATTAAGCACTGCGAGTCTTCTACATAGGTTTGGTAGCATAGCTTATGATAGAGCACTGAAACTACTTCATGGAGAAGCCCTGTTCCTCCAGAAGGAGGGTAGCTATCCAATATTACATTCTCACACAATGCTACCTTGGTAATTTAAAAGCTGGTTTATAGAATAATCAGTCCATCATGGCTTTTGTAAAT
>JANHFT010002759.1:122413-135405 GCA_032467955.1 Pseudoxenodon macrops | reverse complement strand
ATCTCTGCCTCTGATGCAGAGACCCTGTCTGAGCCTTCCCTAGACTCCAGAGCTGACCCATAGTCCTCTCCGCTGTCTGACTCATCTGACAGCTCCACAGGCTGCCGATGAACCACAACACTGGGAACACTGGGCATATGAAGTCTAAGGAGGCTATTGGAAAGACTCCGTTTTGCTCCTGTAAATCTCAGGAGTTTTCTTGAGGCTGTAATTGTAATTTCAACACAATGGACCTCTGACATTTTGACTACATTGTTTGGACTTAGGTCCAGTTAGTTAAGGAGATCTGGCTTCAGATAAATAGAGTCAGTAAAATGTTTGGTTTTAAACTGGGATGATCCAGGTTCAAGTCCACCTCACTTATGGAAGTTCCCTATGTCATTCTTTGGAGGCCATCTCATTAGTTTTTTGTTGTAGGGAAAATTGATCAGAGAGTGTTTTAAGAGACAGTCTTGCCTAGAGAAAAAGCAAGATATACTGTAAATCCACACACTTTAAGCTCCTGGGATAATCAAAAGCTTGCCAAGCTTGCAAAAATAGGGAGAGCTGAGTGTTGGTCACCGGCTTTGCAGTTTATGCTGGAATGGCTTCAGTGAAATGTAGAGAGAACCTCTGAACCACTGAAAATCTCACTTTGGAGGACCAAAAAGGCAGAAATTTTGTCTGCTCAGAGTGGTTGATTCAAAGTGACTGTTGAGTCTTCCTGTTGCCCAGGGAGCAAATTTATCAATGGCTTCTCAGATCTCATTATCTTAAAAAAAAAGTGCTTCCTGCTTCTTCTTGTACTCACAGTAATAAGTACTGATGAGATTTGTAATCCAAATAACCTTTCAAGAGATGTCTGTGTGTTTGGTCCATTTTTGTTCAACAGCAGTTTTGATCTCTCAAGGCAGCGGAAACATTAAACCTGAACAGAGGGCACCTTTCTGAGGAAAAGGGATAATTGGCCTCTAATAACCTCATGTTTCCTTACTTATTTGCTAAATTATGAATTATTTTTACTTAAGACATTTAAAATCGTGCAATGTTAGGATTTCAGGGGGGGGGAGATTAAGGACAAGCTGAAAAACGAAAACTTCATTATGCTTCCATCTCTGATATGAATGGGATGAAAGTGGTAGAGGAAACAGCACTCATCTTGACACTTAATAAAATTGTATGCCCCCCCCCCAAAAAAAAAGTTCAAATAAAATAAGATAAAAATCTGCAACAGGATTTTCAAGCTATAGATTCTGTAGTGAAGCAATATTAGAATTTCCATCAGAGTCTGTTGCAAATATGCCGAGTTCATGTTGGATTCTTGTTCAAAAAATATACTTTACAGTGTACACCTCAATGCATGACACACACGTATCCCAAATATAATAAGGATAGTTTTGAGGATGCTGAGTTTAGCTTTTGGGAAAGCTGAAATTGTGTTATGGAAACAGAGTATATAAATGGCTTATCAAAGGAGCTGTTGCTGACTAGAATAAAAGCAAATCAAACTGTGATATTGATTGTATGGCATTTCTCATAACTAATGACAGGGCCAACATAATAAGCTTCCAGAAAATCAGGTTACATTGTAGAACTGTTTAATGAAATTGAAGCTTAAAATAGAAATGAGAAAGTAATACAAAAGATATCTATACCAGAGATTTTAGACTCCGTGCAGGCATGAGATTTGAATGAAAAATGATGCCTCCAGTGTCCTATGCTGTCGACAGATGACAATGCTGATATGCTAGAAGAAGCTTTGACATGTTCTTCAGCATCTTTTTTCCCCTCACATTAGTCGGTGGATAGTTGCTGTGAGAAAAGGATACATGGCTATTATGTGTGAAATGGAAGCCTGAAGTATTTTTCAGGCCACCATTTCCCCCCCAAATTTTTCCAATTGAAATCCATTGAAGGCAGGTTGCTTATGGCAATGGCTACATTCATATGAATACTGTGTGTTGCTGGCTAAAAAAAGAAAGGATGGTGAAGCAGGAAGATCTGATTCGTGTGATCAAGAGGAAAGCAGATGACTTGTGACAGAACGTGACAAACTCCACATGAGAAAGGTTGATGAACTGATTAAGAACAGCAAAAGGAAATTGCTGTCAAGCTTGGTATTTCACAGGAACATGTGGGTTGCATTATTAATGTTCTTAATATTGGAAAGTTTGTGCAAGATCTATTCCTTGCATGCTGATGGCAGAGAAGGAAACTTCAAAAGTTGAACTTTAGTGGTTGTCACGCTATAAGAATGAAAGTGAGGAATTTCTCCACAGCATTGTGCAGCTGATGATACATTGGCTCATCATTATGACCCAGAAAGAAAATACAGGTCTATTGAATATCGTCAAAAAAACTTTGCTTGCCTGCCTACCTATCTGTCTATTTCAAACCCCAGTCTTTGGCAAGAAAATGCATGGCTACAACTTTTTTGAGAGGCAGATGATGTTACGGACCTGGTGCCAATATCAACTCAGGGCAACATTATGCTAATCAATTCATCAACTTTTTCCCCCCATATAAAATGCATTGATTGTTCTCAGAGGTCACCATTGATTATACAGATCAGAACGCTGGACCCTCTATTGCAAGATTTAAACCTTTAAAATGACAGTTATGCTGAGTTTGAAAGCACAAGAAGAAAAGCTGAAGTTTACATGATGAAATAAGATACTCAGGAGCTAATTTCAAGGCTTAGTTTTGTCCTTCATTTAAACTTACTTAAACTAAAGCTGAGTGTCAGTTTGATATAGTGGTTAAATATCAGGCTAGAGTTGGAAGACTAGACCTGCTGTAGACATAAACCAGCTGGATTATCTTAGGCCAGTCACTCTCTCTCAGCTTGGGAAGGAAGCAATGGCAAATCACTTCTGAAAAATCTTGTAGAAAACATTGCAGGGACTTGTCCAGGCAATCTCCAAAAATTGCATACAAAGAGAAAAAAACCCACCTCAGCCTATAAAGATGAAGACATTACACTCAACCATCATACATGATAATAAACAGACCATTACCATTTAAAAAAAATATTTGTTTCATGACTTCATACATTCATGTGAACCAATTGTAAAATTGTTAGGATTGTATTGTCTGCAGAAAATAGTACCTTATTATAAGGATTACTAACCAAAGTATATTTAATTATTTAACTCTTTTTACAATAGTTTCTCATTAAAAGAAATCACAAAGATATTTATAGTTAAAAATTACAGTTACAATTAAAAACAATTAAAACAAAACATTGATTTGAAAATTTAAAGCACAAACAAGATTAATTGAGACTTGGTGCTGAATCTGAAATTAGAATGAAATTGCAGGCATTGTATATTTTCCTGAATACTTGTGGCCTGCCAAAGTTCAAAAAATTAAATAAAAGAATGCTGATGGCAGAACCCTTTATTTCTTCATTTTCTTTTAGAAAAGGACAAATCTCACACAGATTTAACAAATCAAAATTATGCAGCATTATTTCTCCCTTATCTAGGGATGAATCATGCCAAAACTTAGACTTATGGATAGAATAATTTTGTGGAAGGGCAGTCTGAGTTTTGGAATGTTAAAAATATTCCTTGTCCTTTTTCCTGGTTGGCAGTTTTTATGAATAAAAAATCATAGGGTTAGAAGGGAGTCTTGTTTGTTCTTCTGTCCAGGACAGGAATCCTTTTACCATTCCAGATGAATGTGTGCCCAATCTTTGCTTGAAAATCTCCAGTGATAGAGCACCTGTGATTCTGTTCCATTGCTTGATGGCCTCAGTCAGGAAATTCATCTTTATTCTGATTTAATGTTCTCCTAAAATGGTTGACAGGTTCTTGTCCTATCTTTGGGGGCTGTGGGAATAAACCATATTCCCTGTCACAGTTCTTCAAGTATTGGAAGATATCTATCATGTCTACACTTAGTATTCTCTTCTTTAAGCTAAGGATATCCAGTCCCTTTATCTGTTTGAATAAGATTTAGCATCCAAGCCATAACCATTTTTGGTACTCTTCACTGTATTATTTCCAGTTCATCAGAGTTCTTGTATGGTGGACACCAGACATGGATTCAGTATTCCAAGTATGTGAAGGCAACTCAGCATAAAGTGGAACTATACCTTTGTGTAACCTAAACATTATGCCTCTGTTGGTGAAATCCAAAATTGTATAAGCTCCTTTCATTCTCCTGCATTAAACTTAATATATGGCTTATCAGGATGCCCAAATCCTTCTCATACCATGGTAAGGCAAATATCACCTATGTTTTACCTTAGCATTTGGCTTTTTATATTAAGTCAGAACCTTACATTATCATTAAATTGCATATAATTTGATGCAGCCCAAAGTTCAAATCTGTCCAAAAATGTTTTTTAACCTTGAATCTGCTTTCAGAAAGTTTGTGTCATCCACAAATTTGATGAGCATTTAATTTATCTTGTCACTCAAGCTATTTATCGAAATGTTGAAGGGCACTGGTCCAGAACAAAACCCTAAGATATCCCACTACTTATATCTGTTAAGGTACACATTAGGTATAGTTGTTTGGCCAACTAAAAACCCATCTAGTAGTGTACTGATCATCCTACAATTTCACAGAACAGATTGTTGAATTTCAGGTAAGTTTTCTAAGTCTCAATTAAAACTAGGTTTTGGGCTATGTAGTATTAAAACTGGAAAAGAAGGGCACTATAAGAAATGTGATTCTCTGCTCCACTTTGCATTGGGTAGCAAATCAAGAAAACCATAAGCCATGTATGTTTGATTTAAATAAAATAAGCAAAACCTAAAGAAATAGGTCCTGTCAAGAGGGAAAGCAGATGGAATATATAGAATTGTCTACTTTTTTCCATATAAGATTGCAGACAATCAGTACTACCTAAAGCTTCCAGATGGAGGATATCAAATGATGTGACAGGATTATCATCATGAATTTTTATGTTAAAAAAAACCCTTTCATACTGTGAACCAACCTCTGCATTTTAAGGTTCATTTTTTAAAGAATGGGATGAAGAAGGCTCCATTCTCAATAAAATTCAGGCTTCATACACAAAAATGACTGATTGCTCAAACCCTCTTACTTCTAAAGTATGAGAATGAGCAATGAAATGTGGTTAAGCCTGACTGTGCACAAAGATGGCCCTTGTGTGCTCTGTGAGTAGCAAAGTGCCTCTCCCAATCTAGCTATTATTGGATATAATCAGGAGTAAAAGAGCAGAAATAAAAATAAATGATCCATATGATAAAGAAGCTTATTCATACAGTAAATATTGCCTCTCTGTATGTGTGTGGGTGGGTGGGCAAATAATCATAATAGGACAAAAAAGGAAAAATCAAAGGAGAATATTCTGTCACTCAATAATACACATTTCTTTCTTGGAATGAAGTGCAAGATACCTTGAATGTTGAATAAGAAGTAATATTTGAACTGTGACAATGCATCCTCCAAAATACCCAATCCATGAAGGATTTTGCCTCAGCACAGTTTTCCACCACTGCCAGTGCCATTCTGTTCACTGAGGCAAAGAGGTGATGGGATCTGGATCAATGAAATATTTCAATGTCACCCTGAAGTCCCAAAATCAAAAGATGAATCTTTGCACGTGAGAGATATACACTGAATTTTTTTAATGCATATTGGAACATCCAGTGGAGGCAGTTTGAGTGGGTAACATGAAACTTTATGGCCATTAAAAGCAGGGAAAGCACATTGTTTCATGAAGTAGCATGAAGTGTTTCATTGGAGCTTTCTTCAAAGTAAAGCAGTTGCTTTAATATCTCCACAGCTCTCTTTTCCCCTTTAACTTGCACATATATACCGTAATATTATTCTCCCCAACTAACCTTTGAAATTCCTTTTGAAGTTAAGATATGCTAATGAGATAGGAAGAAAATGACTCCATATTGATTATGTTAAATATTTCACAGGCTTATCAACCACACTTATACTTAAACCTATTATCTTTGTTAGGTAAAAATAGATTATTGTGATATTGATTTTAAGAGAAATGTTATATTTTATTAAATCTTCCAATGGTAGTTGGAAAAATTGCTTTTACTAAATAATTAAAAGGAAAACAGCTGTTTAAAATCTATTGCATATGAATCTTTATTGTAAGTAAACCCTTTCCAGATCTCTCTAAAACAATATGAATCTAAAAAGTCAAAAGAATAATACATATAATATAATAATAATATAATAATAATATTTTGTTCAGTCTTGAATTCTACATATGCATGTCTATATAGCAAATTGCATATTCTACTAGATAATTACAGATAAGCCAATTCCTTTCATTTTCTTGTCATTACTGCTCATCTTGGTTTACCACACTTTTAATAGAAATTTGACTCTCCTGACTGTTCTGTCTTCCAATGCAACTAATCTCTTTCCAATGATGCTTGCTACAGTTTTCATTCTTTAAAAACTCCTGCTTGTAAATAGAGGTTTGCTGTATTGATAATGTTGTATCAACTGTACACAAAAGCTGAATTTCAGATTTTTTTATATATATATTTCAGTGTTTTGCAAAACCTAAAATTATTTCAATTTAAACAGAGAAGGCATCCTGATTTTCATAGGCATATTCTCCTTCAATTATACAGATGTGTAGAATCCTTGGTGTTGTCTGAACTTTGTGTTTTCTTGCACACGTCTCATTACCTGTCTAGGTAATATCTTCAGTGCTAATAAAATGGGGGGTTTGCTCTCTGTTTATATATAGTAGGCTTGCCTTGCCAGTGTTGGTAAAGGTACTGTTTTCTGCTTAGTAGTTCTTTGATTAGACTGCTGTTTACTACTTTTTGTCTGGTGTTGTTCCTGCTGTTAGTCTCATAATCAAGTAGTAAACAGCCTAAGCAAGGAACTACCAACTCAACAGAATCAAGCAGTAAAAGACTTTGACCTGCTGGACATTGCAAGGACCTTCACTTATATATAAATACAGGAGAGAGGAACTTTTTTGGTCATAGTAAAAGTATAGATATTGTACTTACTTCCAAAGAAGTTCCTATTTTGGCTACTGCTATTATTCCAATGACCTGACAGTGGAAGAAAGATGTTACCAAGTCCAAGATTTGAAGAAGGAGTTTGAGAAAGAAGTCTGTTGTTCATTTGTCTTCAAATTAGGTTTTCCCTGGGAGAACTGAGCTGGGAGGCTGAGCTAGGAACCACAAAGTTCCAAATTCATTTCTAAATCTCTGCCACAAACTGCTTAGGTAGTATTAAATAAGCCACTCTCTTTCAACTTTAATCCCCGATTTGCACTATAAAGTATAGTAATTGCTTGATTTATTTCATAGCTGGCTTAGGATCCTGCCGCTTCCACGTGCATATTTCCAGATCACTAGTAGATCACAGCAAAACTCCAATTTCTGGTGTCACAGGTATCCTTGTGTGGAGGGAGACAATCTATGTTTAGAACTGATAAATCAACATCCCAGAATGCTTTAACATTCATTTCACTGCTTGACATTTCACTGCTTCAATCAGGCTGCAAAAATGTTATTAGCCTCATTCCCAGCTGCCTTTGGAGGCTAAAAACAGTTTAAAAAGAAGTGCAGTTACCAGCCACAAATTAGTTGTCCACCCCTTGCTTCACAAGGCTCAGAATCTACATGTTTATATGCTTTAAAGACTTCAAAGGCTTTATAGATAGTAATTGCAGTCAAAATCAAAAGCCAAACCCAATCCCCTTGCTGCTATCAGATGGTTGCTTGGAGTTTGACAGCCAAAGAACTGGTAGACCTGTTCCAGACAAATTTTCATTGACATCTTCTCTCCATTGCCTAGATCCAAGGAAAGCTTTTACAGAATTGCAAAGCCTTCTTGTGCTGCAGTCTGCTAAGTAGTGTTTTTTTTTTCCTTTACAAATTTAAGTTAGGATGAATCACAACTTTGCTTTTCCTGGAGATACTATAAAAGGAAGTAAAACATGGAAGTGGGCAAGTCTCAGTAGGAGCAGTAACTACTAGATGTATTTCTCTGCTTGATTGCTGCTTGCAAAGAATAGAAGTTTGAGACATAAATAGCAAAATTCAACATTCATTTTGGGAATGAATGTGTGATAGTCCCAATTTATCTCTTAAACAGAAATCCTTTTACTCCTAAAATATATTTTCTATGACAGCAATTCTCTACATGCTTTCCAGAATCAAGCACCACTGAGCAACTGAGATTGAGCTCTTTTAGGATATGTATGTTATGGCTTCTGGACCCAGCCAAATCCTCCTTGGCCATCTGTGTAATTTACTTGTAGACATTTACTATACCATTTCCAAGAATCTTTTAGTGATTTAGAAAAGCTCTAGCAGGAAAAAAACAAACAGAAGGGTATAGTTGCTAGAGGTACAATGGTAACAATACACAACTATTCCTGCTTTTTTTTTTTTTTACAACACAGTGAACATATTTTATGCATACTGACAGTCTAAAATGCAATAGCTGGAAATCAACAGCTAAAAAATCAGCACATGAACTCCATTGAATAACCTGGAGAATTACTGCCAGTAAAGTAATTCCCATATTCCAAAACTTGCAATTTTATGGATAAATGAGGATGAACAGCATATAAATTGAAGGCTACCTATGGCTCATATACCTTCTCATTTCACCTGAATAGAACCAATGGTGAATTACTTTAGGTAATTGTATGAAAGAATTAGAAAAAAAAGATTATTAACTATAAAGAACATCAGTTTAGAATGTTAAAGTCTGATCAAGCAAGATCTAAATTTTCTTTTGCTGAAGAAAAGATTAGGGGGAAATGAGGCCCGGTTTACATTCCTCATAGCAAGCCTTAGCTAAACCACAGTGTCATATATTTTCTACAGATTATTTAAACTCTTTTTCACCTGGGAGACATATTTTACAGTTCCATACTTGAGTATGGTCGGTAATAGTTCTTATAATGGAGAAGCATCTTATTATAATGAAAAAGAAGAATTAAGGGATTTTGTTCTTTCTCCTTGGAACAAAAGGAGAGGTAATAAAAAATCCCAGAAATGCAATTGGTATTTAAATCTATTGATGAAAAAGGAGCAGAATAAGTTTTAATTTAGAGATCTCCCGGCCTCATTTACTTGAAAGAAAAGGACATTAGAAATAGGTTATCTGATTAAGCAGGTTTTAGGGATTTTTGTTGTTATTGTTTTTATTAACCATGTATGATTTGCTCTGTAAATTTCTTTTTGTCTTTAGCACCACTTTCTATTCATTAAAATTTAGACTCATTTAGTCTGTTACTGTCACAGTCACATTCCTCCTCCTAAATGCAAGGAATGGATGCCATCACAGTCTTCTGATCCATTATGAAATCTATATTTGGGTATGTTTTCCAGGGGTGATACCAAGCAAAGTTACATTTTGATCACAGTGCTTTTTAAGCTCTTCAGAGTAGATCCTTTCAAATACTTAAGAGCTTTTTTAAATCTAGAAGTTTACCCAAAGATGGGTCCATGGTGATTTCCAAACTTCTGTAAAAGCTCCTGCTACATACAGCCCCAACAGGTTTCTGTTTGTCTAAATTTTGACTCACATGGCAGAAGATTGAAGACAGTGATGGAGTCAATATGATTTTGGTGTTCATAGCTGACCTTACGGACTTTGCCACATTCATTCAGAACTTGAAGTTCGTGTTATGAGTGTACTTCCAGCCATTAATTATGAGCTGACAATAACTGGATTTACACAAGGTACTAAGGCGTGATTTTCTTTATGACTATTTAAATAAATCATAATTGGCTGAGTATACACAATATGCTTTATTGTGTGAGCCATGATTTCACAGCATAAACCATATTTTACAAAATATAATAACTGAGCTTGCAACAAGCCAAAACTAAATTTAGTAGCATGTGTGAATTTGGATGTAGAAAACTGATGCATATGTAACTCACATATTAAGATTAAAGTTACATTGTATTGGGACATTGAATTTTGAGTACTTTTCTTATAAGAGTAGACGTTTCTTCATTAAGGTACTGATGAAATGCTATTTACATTATTTTACAGGAAAATGTGCAGGGGCTACATCTGGAATGATACATGTTACATTTAACGCTACTGAGGCATATAAAGGACTAAGGTAACGAAAAGGTACTTATGATGGAAATGATTCTATTTACATAGGAAATTTCATATCATTGATTCCCCCACCCACCTCTTAAAGTCTACTTTAGTTACTGAAGCTGGCAATTTAAAAAAATGATACGTTGAAGGAAGCATTTTCCCTCTTCAGGGAATATTTAATGTTTAATTATAACCAAGTGATCTACAACAAGTCGAAAGGAACATAATAGAATTGTATTGGCTGTAGTAATGGGAATTGCAAACAGAGATGGAAGCCAAATTAGTTTGTATATGTGTTCAAAATTATGGATTCAGCACTCTTAGATTGCATTATTATTTTAATTAACTTGAGTCAGAGTTATTTCATTACATTCACCTGGGTTTGAGTGCCTGCCTAAAAATGCTTTCACCTCCTAAGCTTTGAATTATTGATTTGGGAGTTATGACAAATTACTTTTAAACTGGCCCCTAATGTGTTCTTCAAATGAAAGAATAGTTGTTCCATGTTTTGTTGCTTAGCTGAAGGATTTTGAACAGAGAAGGTAAATGCTATCTTGTTCCGTATCTGTCTGTTAGTGTCTGTATTTATTTGGTAAGACAATTGTTAAATGATTACAATGAATTGTTTGTGCATTCTGAGATCAAGGATAATTAGAAGACAAATTAAAAGAGAGAAAAGCTGGAGTCCAGTTTTAGAATGGTTGAGTACCCATAGGTATTCAAGAAAATTGTTTTCTTAGTTTCCTTGAGGAAAAGAGCACAATATACAGTATCTAGTAGGGGAAAGGGTTCATATTTCAACCTTCAGTCTGGCAGTAAAAATCTGCTGAGCCATTTTGGACCCATCCCTGGCCAGCCTAGTGCCTCCCAAATATACTAGGAGAGCAAAGCCCAGAATTTTCTGGAAAAGTCTAATGTTCCATGGAGCATATGCACCAAAGACAAATTCCTTGTGTGTCCAATCACACTTGGCCAATAAAGAATTCTATTCTATTCTATTCCATTTGCTGGCAATTCTAAAAATCCTAGCCCAAATAGAACTGATGGTTGCTAGGTTGAATACATTTGCTTCTTTCCATAAATCAGAATTTTTCATACAGAAGGATACTATTTCTACCCCTTGTCCAAATAACCAAGATGGTACAAAGGTTGCAATGCAAACAACAATAAAAGCAATTGAACCCCAATGGTAGTGACTAAAAACAATGACAGAGGGAGGGAACCGTATTTCCATATTTTCAATGAGGCCCTCATATTTCCAGAATATACACGTCATGCAATTACTTGTAAATTGATTAGAAATATTTATAGTAAACAGAAGTGTCATCATCTTGTTTGATACATGTGCAAAATGTCAATCAATTAATGTCTATAAAATATTGTGTCAGTCACTGAAAATTAACAATTTGTGGTATGTACAATAGGCATGATGAAACAATCCACTTAAATTGGAAGACTTTAAATTAAATTCAGCTGAAAAGGTGAGCTTTAGTATCCTAAGGAGAATCTTCTATTCTTTGGGAAAAATAACAAAACAAAAACAAAACCTGTGTTGACTTTTAGCCAATCTTTTCTTTGATTCCTGCTGTCCAAATGCTGTTTCAAGATCATCAAGATGGAGCAGCAGGTCAAGGGAAAGGTAAGATAGACATACACAGTTATATGAAATTGTTGCAATATTTTTCTGTGCCTTCTGGAATGACAATCACATTGCAACTGCTTAGAATTTCTTACCAAGAAAGGAAAAGGCAAGGAGAAATCAAATCCTGAGAAATCAATATTTCAAGCTGCTCAGCAAAAGAAATGTTGAAAGATGTTTGTGCTTTTTGATTTCCTTTGTAATTAATTCTAACAATGTAGCACATAAGAAGGTATTTTAGCTAATGCAATTTCAAATTATGCACCTGGAAAGGTAGATTTTACTAACATAATAGTCTCAATTTAATCACCAATTACTGCTTCAGTTCTGGATTTGGCTTAATGAAATCATTTTACTTTAAAAGAAAAAAATCAATGAATTATGCCACATGATATTTTAGTGCCTTGATGATCTTAGGAGCATTTTCATTTTATAAAAATAATTCAGTCCTTAGATTGCATCATAAATGATATGTTTGACAAAGCACCTCATTCCCATACATATGTCAAAAACATATCAGAGTTTTTATCCATGGCTAAAACCAAAGCATACTGGAATACAACAGATTTTAAGCCCCCAATTAAATGTTTCTGCTATTTAAAATTTGGTATGATTTTCAATTTATCATAAATTCATAGAGTACCAATAATTTTCAATCTACCAATCCAAATGCATCATCCTATAAATACCAGTGTTTCTCAACCTTGGCAGCTAACAGATATGTGGGCAAACCAAGATCATGAATATTTAAATCAGTTTAATAAATAATATAACTTGAAAGTTTACTGGAGACAATGATAATTGGTCAGGCCTATGCTAATTTTCTGAAGAACTTATTTGCAAGAGAAATGCAAATAACTCTTACTCTTGGTCTTACTCCGTGAAGATGCAAACCAGTTTCTTGGGGAATATCCCACATCCACTTTAAAGTGCTTTCTTCATGTTATAAGTTGGCCAAAAATAAGTCTTTCCTTTTTCTATATCAACAGCCAATTTCTATTCTGCTTAAATAAAGGTGATGCTGATCTGATGTGGGACAATTTAAGCAAGGGATTGGTAGATTTCCACTTGGAAAGAAAAAAATCACCAGTCACTCTAATTGGCATGGGTTGGATTGGTGAAAGTGGGATACATCTAACATCTGTTAGAACCTGAGGGGACTCTTCTTGATAAAGCAGGAGGAATAAAAAGTCAGTCACTGCATCTCCTCATGCTTCTCTCCACATTTCTCTTACCTGTGAAACTTGCTGTTTTTTCTTCTTCTTCTTCTTCTTCTTCTTCTTCTTCTTCTTCTTCTTCTTCTTCTTCTTCTTCTTCTTCTTCTTCT
>JANHFT010002759.1:88441-109740 GCA_032467955.1 Pseudoxenodon macrops | reverse complement strand
TAGATAGATAGATAGATAGATAGATAGATAGATAGATAGATAGATAGATAGATAGATAGATAGATAGATAGATCATAACAACAACAACTTTGACTTTACTCAGCAGTAATAAATGTTCTTAAAACTTTTGTGGGATTAAAACATGACCTACCTCACACATTGATTTACCTCACAAATTTGGTAGCATATTCAACTTAAGCACCTGCTATGTAGCATATTTGTTTCAGGCCCCTTGTTGCTTCTGAAGCTTCACAATGATAGCAATTATTTATGTGGTTTTGGAATAATGAGCCTGGGTGACTATCCTACTAAAGGAATGGAGGAATTAAATTAGATTCATGTTATCTTAAAATGAGGTTAATACTGCAGCAGCTCCAGCAAAAGAAGAAAAGAAAAGAATGCATATCTATTGGGTGCCTAAGAATACATTTAATGAGGGTTGATTACAAGATGTTTCTCAGGAGTAACCCATATGGTTTGGTTCTGTACTACTAATGTTGGCCTTGAGCTGTCATCAACAGCATTGTTAATATGACCCTGTTTGTTAAGATTGCATATATTCTTCTTGGCTAGATTCCCCACTGTCCTGAATCTATCAAGAAATCAAGAATTCTGGATTTGGGGGAATAGAGGTGGTCTCAAAGAATTAATAAACTTGAAAGAGAAATTAGATTATCAACATGTGCTATTTGTCAACAATTTCCAATGGAGAAGCAAAGACAACTTTCAAACAAATATAGCCAAAGTCATGGAGTTATTTAGAACACAATTTCTAAATGTTTCTTTTTTCTTTGTATTTTCTTTGCCACTATAAGTTTATTAACTATGTGGCTGCTTTAACCTTCTAATGCTGATGCATCCATTTGATTTTTTTAAATTAGATTCTATAAGAAAATACACCAAGACAAATGCCCTCTGTGTCCAATCACACTTGGCCAATAAAAAAATCAAAATTATGTACTAAAAACAAATACAATAGTACCTTGGTATTTGACTGCTTCAAAACATATCAAATTTGGTACTGAATGCATTTTGACACGAAAATGTCCTGGTACTCAGTCTTTGTTTAGTACTTGATGTGCTGCAATAGGAAGAGGGGGACAGCTATGGAGACTGGACAGGAAGTCTGCCATGCTAAGAAGATCACTGCAAAAGGAGGGGGTTGCCCATACAGGGCGGATAGGAAGTTGGCCATGCTGGGAAGGTTGTTGACATAGGAAAAGGGACAGATAGAAAGTTCTTTCCACAAAAAAAAGGTACATGGCAAGTCATGTGATTTGTTTGAAACTCATCATTTTTAGTCCCAATCATATCTCCCAGAACTAATTAACGGTGAGAACCGAGATACCAAAAATGGTTAAACAGCAAGAAGATGATATCTACCCTATGGAGGTCTCCTCCCAATCCTTCCACCTCCTGAGCTAGACCAGTTTCAGTGTCAGATTCAATGAAAATTAAGCAGTGCACTTCACAAGGATTGTTGTGCTTGTTCTAGTATGCATTAAAGAAAGAGTTATTTTGAGCATATCTTAAATGTTGTAATTTAAACTTCCAGCATTAAATAACTTGGCCACGTTAACCAACTTTTTTCTTTTCCTTTTGCTTCCTTGCTTGTTTCATCCTTTTTTAAAGTAAATAATTAAAAAATCAACAAGCTTTTTGTTTGCTGAAGCAACATGACTTTGATAGCTTATTCTTAGAATTAAGAAATTAAAAATAATTATACCTAATAAATATTTGTAATTAATGTGATAAAGTAGTTGATACAGCATGTTGTAAAAATCAGGCTTCCAATATGACTTTAAATTAGTTAGATGTAAAATTTGAAGGCTGGTAAGGATTATGAATGAAGGGGTATTTGTGGACAGTGAACTAGAATGCTGCAAGAAAGTTGAAATGGCTTATTATTGCCAAATGGATTAGATCATGTTATGTTTAATTTCTCTATTAATGACCAAGATGAAGGATTTCATATCACACTCATTAATCAGGCTGTCCTTAATGAAATAGTAGAAATTAGAAATGCCAATTCTCATGTGAGAATACCAATAACAAGCCTACACATATCCAATAGGTATAAGTGGAATTTGCAGAAAAGTTCAATAAGATAGAGTAGTGGTATTTAAGATTCCAGCAATATCATTTCGTTTTCTTCTCTTATTTGTTTGTTTTATTTCCATTTGACTTGTTTGGCTCTCCTCAAAACACAAAATACTGAAAAATTAAACAGCAAGTACAAACTTAACTACATAAACCTGTCTGTCATACAGACTCCAGGCTGCATCTTTCTTTTGAGTCTGTACTATCCCATATTTCTCCCTTGTGGTTGGGGGAGATTTAATATATTTTGTTTAGATAAATAATGGAAGTCACATCCTGAGCAAGTAGAGATAGGATATCACTTTTATTTGACAACACAAGGGTGGGCATTTAGTTCTTCCAAGTGGGAAATCTATAATTTTGAAGCATGTTGAAGAGTACAAAATCAGGATATATGAAATCCTAGTCTTAATTAGTTGGGCGATGTGAAACAGATTGAGTTGCTTCAAAATGTAGACAGGGCAAAAGCCTGAAGGATCTTTAGATGGAATGAGATGCTTCCATTTGGGACATGCATTTGACTATCCCAATTCTATAATAACTGTTACTGAAGCAAGGATCATCAAATATCTTACTTTGATATCCATTTTATATGGTTTGAGGTTCAACGTGACACATACATGTACCATAATTGAAATGGCAGGATCTGGAAATGCCCTGTTTATAACTTAGTTATATTAAAATAATATGTTTTAGGTGAAATCATCTGGTTCAAAATTGCCAGTAGATGTGTAGA
The DNA here is from genome assembly GCA_032467955.1 of Pseudoxenodon macrops. NCBI lineage: Eukaryota > Metazoa > Chordata > Lepidosauria > Squamata > Pseudoxenodontidae > Pseudoxenodon > Pseudoxenodon macrops. The sequence goes on along the minus strand of JANHFT010002759.1, from coordinate 106,904 downwards.
ACTCAGGCCACACTATGCTTATATTGAAAGACCTCTATTTGAATATCAATTACTTCCTGAAGCAACTTGGCATTCCCTTCAAACTATCAGTTTTCTCACAGACATCTGTGTCTTTTAGTTTTCCCATTCTATACAAGTCAGCTGATAAATACACTAAAATAACTTTTTAAAATTTAAAAAGTGTGTGTGTGAGAGACAGAGAGAAAGAGAGAGAGAGAGAGAGAATGGACACATATACTGTATACATATACAGAGAGAATGTGAATATGCATTCTTTGTGTTTCATTTTCTTAGCTGGATTCAGATATCATATGTACAAACAATTACCGGTACATTACAAGAGATACTGGTTTTTCAGAGGAAAACTTTAAATTAAAGTTTTACAGTTTTTTTCCCCATTAAGATTTGTTTGTACAAAAATAAATCTATTTTTTTATCTCTTCACAACACTGTTGGATGCGTACTGCTGTCTTAAAACACATAGCACCTGGAGAGTCTTAATGCTCGTACTGTTTTTTTTTAAAACAAATGTTATAAAAAGAATAAAATGAACCATCTCAGCCAAACTTTCCCCCCCTCTCTTTTGTAATCTCACCGGTGGATTTTTTTTAATGGTTCTTTTTTATGTGCTTTTGATATTAAAAAAGAGCTGTGTGATATAAACTCCTTCAACAATATGGCAACAGACACTAAAAATAAAATAAAATAACAAGCACAGATGATAGTTTTCCTGTATTGTATTATTGTTGTTATTGATTAAGAACGTCTGTGATTTTTTAAATTGTTCCTCAATTATCTTGAGCTGTCTGTTTATATTGTATTTCTTGCATATATTCTGAGCTTAGTTTTTCTAGATGCTTCAGTAAAGAAAGTAGTTTAAAAGCCTATTGTTATCTCTAGTGTCTTCTGTCTAATCAGTGGAAAAGTTACAATAGCCCTATTTGCAAATGAACAATATTTGCTCATTTGTTTTCTGCTTTCAGTATAGCTTTCCTTTACTTACTCTTCCATATAGAAAGTAAAGATTTCAACTAACTCTATTATCTTCTACCCTAGGGTAGTGTAATGCTAATATAGCATATATTTATAAATCTTTATATCTGATTTTCTGGAACTTATTTCTTCAGTATGCTCAAATGCTCTTTGATTATTATTTCTGAAATCAATCTACTTCATACTATAAAGATAGTGAGGCTACTAGCCTTGATGATTTCCAAACAATACAATTGGCCTATAATAAATGGTATATTAAAGGAGACCTCTTTTTGTCCACTGAAAGGCAATGATTAATACATATTTTGCTGGACTCTATTTAGCAGATAGTAAAGATGTAAGAGCCCTGAACAGACAAAAAGGCCTAAATAACTCATATTATCAACACTGACAGACCACATATTCTGGGAAACCATAAACAGATTATGAGGATAATAGCCTTTTCTGTTATTTTCCACAACCGGTATTCAGAGGATACCTTGTCGTTGTGCTCAAATCCCTGCCATTTTTAGTAACAATATAGTACTAACAATGTCTGTCTGTATTTAATTTTCCAGGGTCAGTCATCATCTAAGTGATGTCTGCTAAAGTTATTATGACTAGCAGCTATTCAAAAATCTGTCAAATCTCCCTTTAATGCCATAGATGACACTGATAGACCTGAGACTGTATTTTGAGACAATACTTTCTCTAGTTTAAATTAATGCTATAGTGTAAATAATTGCTTACTTTTATTATCTCTGAATTTCAGTTTTTTTTCAATCTAACCTATTACTTTTGTTTCAATAACAAGGGAGGATTTTTTCTCCCCATCAAGTCAACACATGTCATTTCTTTTCCACTTATGCTTATGTTGTCCTCCTAATGATGGTTATTTTGGTCTTTGTAAGTATCTGAGGTAAAACATCAGTCCAATCATTCTACAGCCATTGTGAACCATTAGGCATCATTAAACACACCAACTTCACATAGCAAGTAGCTTTTGTCAAGTAACTTTGACGTCAGCAAGTACCTACAAATTATTATCAAGTACCTTTGAAGCTAATAAGTTCTTGAGTGTCCATTGTGGTTGATGTTAGTCATCAATAATCTGTTCATTTTACTTTGTTCTATTCAAAATTTCTACCTCAAACAGCAAAATGTATCCATATTTTTGTTTGTTTATAAAGCTTTTATGGCTGCCTATCTTATATACAGTAAGATTTAATAGTATATAAATAACCATGTCAGCAACCTGGGCTGCTAATAGAGAGATCAGCAAAATAGAAAATGATTTTAAAAATGTATATAACATCAAGGGACAGCTATGGAAAAAGCACAGTTCCTATGTTTATAGATGACAATGTAAGAGAATGGGGATCTATAGCATGCCTACCCTATCAAATCTGGAAAGATAGACAAATTCTTCATGAAGAGGTGGTCCTGCTAATAATCTGCATGGTGGCTCAGTGGTTAGACTGTAGTATTACATGCTACTCAGAGGTGGGTTCCTACCGATTCGGACCAGTTCTACCAAATAGGTAGTAAGTCACTGGTGAAATCACGGAGCTGGTTCTTGTCCGTGGATGCCGCCATCTTTTTTGGGGGGGGTTGATTTTTTTTTCATCTGTGCATGCGCAGAAGCCACGTTTCTGGCATTGCACATGCATCTCCATCTTATTTTCTGCCTTTTTTGGGGAATGTTTTGGATTTTCCCCCCACATGCGGCGTGGGAGACAGTGAACTGGTGACGAGGTAAGTTAGAACCCACCTCTGATGCTACTTCTGCTCACTGCCAGGAGTTCGATTCTGACCGGCTCAAGGTTGACTCAATCTTCCTTCTGAGGTCAGTATAATGAGGACCCAGATTGTATGCTGATTCTGTAAACTGCTTAGAGAGTGTTGTAAAGCACTATGAAGTGTACATCTAAGTGCTATTGCTTTTGCTAATCCGGCCTTATGTCATTCAGCGTTTTAAAGATGATAACCAGAACCTCAAATTATATCTATAAAAAAACTGGTTCAGCTCATGTAGTTGTAATGCAATATGGCCACTGATAGGATGCTTAGAATTGCAGGTTCCTTAGAATTGCATTTTGGACCAGTTGAAGTTTTTGGATCGTCTTCAAGGTTAGTCCCATTCAGAGGGGATGGTCTTCAAGGTCAGCCCCATAAAGAGCATATCATAACTCAATAGATGAATAATAATGACAAATCCAATCTAAACATCTGGCTGATTGTGCAATAAACCATAACAATAATAATTCATCATCAACAACAACAATTTATTATTACAGTCTTAGACCAGAGACTAATAATTCACCAAATTTATATGCTGCCCATTATCCAGCAAAGTAGTCTACCTGGGAAATGACAAGGTTGAGTGATTGTGAACAAGCCTCCTAATCCAGGAATTTCTTAGACCATCTTGAAAATTTTGAAAATTACAAAATTATTGTGAGGCCATAATATATGGCTGATGACAGAATATACACCCAAATACAGAATACATTGTATAAATACACAGTGGTAGGGGTGGGAAGAGCAAGTACAGAAAGATGGTATTTAATATATTGGATTTATATTATTAGTTGACTAAACATGCTGTGAACTTGTATTGTGACTTTATTGCCTAGTACTACATTGAAATGTTATAAATATTATAGATTTAGAGACGTTTACTCTGATAGTTTCAAGAAAGCAAGTAGCAGAATTTTTAGTTCTTTTCTAATTAAATCTTTTTGTATTTAGTCAAAGTTAGATGAGATTCTGGAACAGGTACAAATAAGGAGGCAATTGCATAACCATATGAAATAATGATAGTTATCAATAATTGTTGATAGAGGAAAGATACCACGAGGTCTAATAACGCTTAATATGAACATAGCTACTACTTCTGCTTCACTAATGCATGAACAGATATGCATTTCCATGTATACTTAAATGTCCTTCCTTCCTTCCTGCCTACCTGCCTGCCTGCCTCCCAGCTTGCCTGCCTGCCTGCTCCTCTCCCCTCTCTCTCCTTTCTCCTCCCATGTCCTCTCTCCTTGTCCCTATCCCTATCCCCATCAGTTATATTTGAAATTAGAACCATGGATAGAATATAGAGCTTCTTTCCCATAGTCTTTAGTCATCATTAAACATTTTGGCCCCATCCTAATAAATATGATGAACAGTTACATCAATATAATGAATGACATAGTTCTCTGTAGGCAAATCATGTGTTCTCCGTTCAGTAAAAAGCATGAGCTTCATTTTTACTTACTCTAAAGTATGTAAGTAAAACTAATGTGAGTATGTGGATGGAGAAATTCTAACTAGTTGCCATCTGTTAATTGCACCAACAATTTGTTGATAGCACCAAAACACCAATTTGCTTGAATGCACTTTCAATTTGCATAACAAAGATAACAAATTACTAAAAGAAAGGAAACATCTGGTTGGATTACATCCACTGAATATCTTATCAACACATTTAATATTTAACATTTAACATATCTATTTTACAAAACATATTTATTTAAAATTTGTATTTATTTCAAATACAGTTAAATTAATCTCCCAGACTTATTTATATATTTTTAATTATGTCATCTTTTCCACTCCATTCCCCTTCCCTCCAATAATAATTACTTTAGAAGAAAAATACAGACCAAAGAGCTTGTTCCTCTCTCCATCTCAAAAAATACATAAATTTCCACCTTTTTACAAATACAAGTATATCTACCACCATCCCACATATATCCAACCATCCAGCAATTATATAGCAAAGTACTTGATCTAAAACAACTGAATGATGAAGCTTAAAATATAAGTACTTTACACTTATTTGTACATTTTTTAATCTTACAGAAAAAATATATGGCCTATTGCCTCAATAGGGTGGCATATAAACTTATTTTTTATTTATTTTATTTATTTTGTTTGTCAAACATGTACAAGACAACAAGTATAGATATAAACATAAACAAAGTAAGTAAGTACAGCTAAATGGGGACAGTAAGACAGGGACAGTAGGCACACTGATGCACTTATGCTCACACACACCCTTTACGGACCTCTTAGGAATGGGGTGAGGTCCAGAGTAGACAGTTTGAGGTTGAAGCTGTGAGGGTTTGAGGCTGTAACAATGGAGTCGGGTAGAGCATTCCAGGCGTTGACCACTCTGTTACTGAAGTCATATTTTCTGCAATCGAGTTTGGAACATTTTACCTTGAGTTTGTATCAATTGTTTGCCCATGTATTATTGTGGTTGAAGCTGAGGAAGTCATTGACAAGTAAGACATTGTAGCAGACAATTTTGTGTACTATACTTAGATCAGACCGCAGGCTTTATTTTAATTTAATAAATAAGTAAACAAACAAACAGGGGAAAAGTTACACAGGTCTGCTAGAGGAAAAACTCCAGAGTTTATAACTGAGTCCTTGAAAATATGAAAGGACCAATCAAAGAGGGATGTTGAAAGTTATTCCCAGTATTTCTGCATTTCTAATAGTGCAAGGTGTTGTGAAAATGCATTGTTAGTATTGTATTATTACTCCTACTGTTGAAAGCTTGAAAGCTTTGCTCAACTGCTGCATAAACCCACAGAATTTACACATTAGTTTCAACTACAATATGTTCATAGAGGAAAAAAAGAGCTGCATAATGCATGTATAATTTGCTGCCACCATCTGGGCTCATTCTTTAATGTTGCCAGTCGTGAAAGACAGGCTATTCTCATCTTTGTGAAGTTTTCCAAGGTAAAAATATCATTACCCTGTCTTGGTGCTTTCTGCAAGTTTCCTCTCTCCTTCTTTTTCTTCCTCCCTGAAGTCATCTGCAGACTTTGGAATTCTAATATGTTTAAGAGGAGAAAAAACCCTGCTGTGCTAGTTAATGGGTTTTGTGAAAAGGGAAAGGATGGTTTCTGAGAGACTACTACACCTGTCGTCTTGTCAGAGTCATGGAGAATCAGTGAGACCTACCGACTGGTTACATGTCATTGGTGAAGAGAGGAACTGGGGTCTCTATTCATGAGAGTAGCCATTAGGGACCCCGAGAATGCCAAAAAGGCACGTAGAAGCACGGCAATCTACGTCTAACAGGTGCCATCACATTATATAGTTTGACAGGGTGACATTTGAATTGCACAATTACTTTTTGATATCTGACAGTATTGGTTTTGGGAGAGAAGGGGGGGGAGAATGTTACAGGAAAAAAATGGCCTGGTAAAGCAATGGATTAAAATATGACCGTGGAGTTGCATTAAAACAATCTTCCTTTTTCCGTAATTGTCTGAAACAAAAGGTTAACTGGAATTTAAATAAATGTGCATCTCTATCTCTCTTACTCCCTTTTCTTTCAGTTTCAAGGCAAATAGAAAGTTGTTTATGTTGTAAAAGGAACATTTTGAAAGCCAAGCTATATTTTGTGCATTTAACATTCTGAATATTTTCTGCATAATGAGGTATGGAGTGAGGAGGATCATTATGAGAAATTCTACAATAGCGGTTCTATGACAGAAAGGAAAGAATTCTCAGGTCGAGCTTGTCTCCTATTAAGCCTCAGCTAATTCTGAGGTCTTCTTGGCAGCTGTATAGAAGCAGCTTGTAATGGTTATCTTCTATTTTCCTTTTCCATGACTTCCGGACATAGCCTTTTGAAAAATCTCCTTCCCCATAACTACAAGGAATTGTGGAGGGAGTAGAGATTCATTGGCACTAATAAGATTTTATTTCATTGCCATACATAGCTCTGGAATGCAGATATTTTTTGAGAAGTTACAATGGGAAGTTTAGAAGGAACTCCATTCTCCATGTATTGTGATCTTCTACAAAGTGTTCCTATAGCAGCTATGGACATTAAAGAACATCAGAAATTGCAGTTGGCTGCTAAAATATGTAGTTAGTTCCTGACTTATCCTTGGCTATATAGTGGTCATTTAAAACAACCATCTGCACACATACCAGGGGAAATGTGAGTTAGATTTGATGTAAAAACAAGAACAATGATTTTTTAAATAAATCATTTAGTAAATTGGATCACAGACATATAATTATATATTTGTGATTATTATTGTTATTAGTGCATGGCATTGTTACAGGACCCAAGAGACCACAATGCTATTGCAGAGTACTAGTTTGACTTGGCAAGATACCAGTCCTGTTATAGGACATGCTTGCGTGCTTCCCAAAGTGAACACAGGAGGATGAGCTGGCTTCACAGCAGAGAGAAAGATGAGTGGCTCTTTCTGCAGCATCACCCAAAGCCCCTCCCTTCCCGGAGTTGTCTCACAAGCAGGTGCTACAACTGGAACAGTTCAGAACCATCAGGAATCTGACTGCCTGCACAGAACACCAACTTGTCTCCCCACCGAAGTAGTATCTATCTATTTACTTGCATAGAACTCAAATTCTTAGGTGGACATAAGCTGAAGCAAATAACAGAAGCTCACCTTGCCACACAGTGCTAGGTCTTGAACCACTGAATCTGAGGCCATCTCCAGCATAATTAATCCACTGAGTCAAAGCACCTCCTATATATTTGTGATAAATGGATATTCTTTCATGTAATATGCTTAGCCTCAAACTATGACTAACAACTGAATTTTTCTATCAACAGATACATTTTCTGCAAGTTGTCCATTTCTATACCTTTATATGAATACTTTGGGTACCCATCAATTAAGAGAAGCATCAACTATTAAACATTCTACTGTAGTTCTTTTACAGAACTAGATGAGCGTGGAAATACAATTGTATCCCTGAGTAGATTCCAACACAATGGCCAGCACCATTAAAACCTCCATTGTCGCCAATCTTCAATCTGGTTTGCTGTGCATATTTGACATCTCCGCTTTAATCAACATTTTCTTCCAGGTTGCATGAGACAATCTTAAGCTGCCAAGCATGCCATTTCCTGACTACCACTGGATTCCTATTGTTTTCTCTCCACTCTTACATCACTTTGCAAGAAAGAAGCTGAATTTAGAAACATTCAATATTTTATTTAACGATGCAATCAGTTTTCAATCCAAGTTCTTTTAGAACTTCTATGAACACCATTTAACTTACGAGATTCATGAAGCATAAAAACAAAGGGAAGAAAGAAAGATTTGGAATCAACAGATTTACCAGTTCCTAATTACAACGGAAGACCAATCCTTATTTCAAGTGGCTTGTATTTGACAAGCTCTAAGAAAAGAAAGGTCAAAACTGCAGAACATTTTCCTCATTAACTCAGCTTTCACTTTTCTGAATTTTGTATTTATAAACTTATTTACAAGGGAGATTTCACTCAACTAGTAACAATTCATATCCTGAAGCACTGAATCTCAGTTCTACTATAATGTAGTGATTGCTTTATTCCCAACAGAGTAGATTTAGAACTATTTTTAAATGATTACACAAACATGAATGCACATACAATTTTAGAAAATGAAGATCTTCAAGCTTGCTTTATAGATTTATACCTTTTCTACCTTTAGGCCTTTCAAAATCAGGGAAATTGCATCTTAAGAGAAAAGAGGAAGACAGAGATAGAATAATTATGTTTTTAATAGCACTGTAGCACTATGTCTCATAATGTAAATGTTTAAAATTCAGTTTCTTAAATCCCAGTTTGAGATTTGAAAAATATCATTACTAATTTACTTATGTATGCATGTACATCACTTGATTTTATCTATAATTGATTGCCAGAAGAAACAAAAACAAAATTTAAATTTCTATAAATGTTTGCAGTTTACTATATACCAAAGCATTTTTCCACGTCTCAGATTATTCAAAGAACAGTTCAGCCTGTTTTCAGCACATTAAATTTTAAATATTAAGAATGGCCCATAGTCCAAACCCACTTCTTGAGCAGTTTAATTGAATCCTTATATACAAAACTTTCAACAAACTTAATAATGCCAATATTATTGAAATAATAATTAGCATTTCTTGATAGGACTAAAATAAAAATGTTGAATTTTTTTTAATGTCAGATTTGATTTTTGTGATGAATATTATACTTTTTCTCTTAATCTTGCCAAAAGTGAATATATCAAAAATAGATACTAAGTTATTTATAAATTAACTACACATGTTAGCACAAAGACAGATGTAGTTTTAATTAATCAGCTTTCCACCTACCCATCTTAAAAAGCATTTTAAATAAGCAAGTTAAATCACAATTAGGCCATCTGAAGACACTGACTATAAATAATTCCTTCCAATTAATCTCTCTTTAAAATGAAACACAATGCAGTGTAAGTAAAACAGTTTGATGAGCTTACAAGGAGCAGTCATTTCTCAGTCTTTGGCACTTTAATAGACTCATTTCATTATGAATAAATCAACTTCAGGATTTTTGTTTTTCTTCCCAAAAGCAAATTGTAAGTAGAAATTGCAATAAAAATATCAATCCTGGATGTGGCTTCTGAAATACAACAATACAAAATCCAGTTGATATTCAAAAATATACTTTGGCAAAAATCCATATTTTAGAAATCTGAAGTCTGGGCTACCAATTATATTTAAATCTAACCCACTCAGTCCTATAGTTGCCTTTTTTTCTGTTTTATGTAGGCAGCATATAAATGCGTAATTTCATTACTTTGCTGAGCAATTAAATGCGCACAGCAATTTGCATCAATGCTGGGCTAGGGGAATTGAGATTAGAACTTTTGCCCACATGTTATGATCCAAATTGCCTACCAATCGTGCAACTACTGAACAGAGGAATATTTATGAGTACAAGTTGTACTTCCTTGTTCCTCTAAAGTCTTCTATTGGCCTATAAAGTTTCGAGTCAAAAGCTGATAGTATGATCTGTACAGCCAGGAACATACAACTTTTAGAAGCCTAAGGTTTGAACATGTTTTTGCTTCTAATTTGTCTACAAACTTGGTCATAAAAATATATTTAAAAAAAATACTAGGCCATAAGCATGGCCATGAGGACAAAGCAGGTAAAGTAAGAGAAAAAAAATCACATTGACTACAGTTGATGTAATTTAATTTATATTTTATAATTTCTATAAGTGAATATATTTAGCAACAGCAATAGCTGTTATATTGCTGTTATATACCATCTCACAGAGCTTTCCAGCACTGTCTGGTGGTAAGTATAATGTAGAAGCATTATTTTCATATTGCCTCCAAAAATTTGAATCCTCGAATCCTCAAAAGGATGGAAGACTGAGTCAACCTTGAGCCCCATCATGATTGAACTACAAGCTGTGGACAGAGCTAGCCTACAATACTATACTTTAACCACTGTGCCACCAGTCATTTGACACAAGATGGGCAGTAAATATATTTCACAACCAGTATCTTTTTCTTATCTAAAGTCCTTTTCTGATATTAAAATCTTCACAGCTAGTAACATCACAAAACATCAGCAGCATGTAGCTAAAAGGGCTAGATGTAATGTAACATATACCTACATTTTTGTTTGTTGTGGGACAATTGTTCTGCTTTTATTGGGTTGGGTCTAGTTTCACTAGACTTTTTTTTACATTCTTCAGGCTATTTTTCATTCATAGGGCATGATTTCTAGAGAAGTCTATAAAGAAAGTACCATGGGACCATAGGGTAGTCACACCTAAATCACCACATATTATGTTTTTTAATTTCATCACCAGTCCAAAGTTTGATAAAGGAGGAGTCAAGCAAATGAAAATGTGCATGTACCTGTGGAATGAATACAATTATTCAATTCAATGCAATATAGTTAAAATGATTATTCCCCATATATTTGACATTCTAGCATTATTAGAGAATATTAAGATTACTTTGCCAGCAGTACTAGAGTGGTTCTGAAGGCCCTGCACAATTTTTTTATGGCATGGTGTATGGGTAGCCTTGAGGCATCAGATTTTGACTCTTGTTTTAAGCAAAGAATCTCAGGTGAAAAAAGAGACAGAAGGGAACTAAAACTATACGTTTTAAAGACAAAAATCTCGCTTGAAAGACAATTGAAGATTGAATCACCAAAACGTTTGTGTTCCTCAGAGACATCAGGATTGTTGAAGATGTTTAGTGAATTAACTAGTTTCTGTTGTTTGCTGACAGGAATAAATATAAATGTCAAGAAATAGCTACCATTTTGCTTCTACAGTTACATGCTTGAAGACATCTGCAGTCTGGAGTTAGTAAAGGAAATTATTTGGATGAGTTCTAGCACAATTAGATAACAACAGAACTTCAAAGTGTAGAATGTGTCTTTGCTCAGCTTGTACAACAAACTTCATAAGTACTTAAAACCATTTAAGAAAAGAGAATTACTAAAATTAGAAATGTAATGACCCTGTTATTCATTAAGCAATCATTTTATCACATTTCCAGGAAACACCACATTTCCAGATAAATAATGGCAGGCTGAAATAAATTCAATGGACTGTTACAAAGCTGATACAACAATTTGAGGATGTGTCATATGAGGACAGACTGAAGGATCTTGGGATGTTTAATGTATAAAAAAGAAGACTTAGAGGAAACTTATCATTGTCCAGGTAAATAAAATGGTGCCATAGGAATTGGCTCCTTATTAGAACTAAAATAATGAATTGTTTGGACATTGGAGTTAAACAACAACTTCCAGCTATTCTTGAAAGAGCTGCTCTATCCTGCTATTGGTTTTCCTGATGCCCAGATCTGTAAATACTGTTTTAGCACATCTCTTGCTCAGTCATCTTCTATTCTCCAAAAGATCTGGAGAAAATATTCACTGTGCAGTAGTTTCTGATCTGCTGTCAGATTACATACAACTTGAAAATAGTGAAGGGACAAATCTTATATAAGCAGAGATGATAGCCCCAGACAGGTGCAAACTTTTTGAAGGCATAGTACTTCATAAAATACTTTCCTTAAAAACATACTGAGTGGTTTCAAGTAAAACTGACTGTATCTTAGTTCAATTCCATAAAGGGACTTGGACACAAATAGCTTGATGGCAGCTGGAACATATTGTGCTCCTCCTGTATAGGAGACAGAATAACTACAATACTTATTTGCACCTTCTGAGTAGCATAAAAAAAGGAGAGCTTTCCAATTGTCACTTGAATGAAAAATCACCCCCAAAATAGATAAAACAGGCCACCTGCTCAAACATCTGCCCATTAATAATCAAATTCCCATTTTTAGATCTTTTGAAAACATAGCTTTTGTTTTAATGCAGTTTAACTGTAGCTGATATGCCTGACAGAAGAAAGATGAAGTCTAGGGAGCCTTCTTCGGTCATATTTCTTTTCAAACTCTACTTTTGTTAAATAATTGACTAAGGACTATATGTAGAAAAGCAGTAACACAACAAGCAAAGGTTATATATGTAGCAAGGATTAGCTACATTGTTAAGTGTCTGGAGGGAAGTGGTGGGCTAGTTAAGGGGAAAACATGAAATAATTATGTAACTGAAAACAGAGTAGATGCTTCTTATCACTTGGCATGTGCAAAGCAAGGAGAAGACCTGTGACTTTGTTAAGAGGGAGACTAAATTTAATGCGGTGGTTAAAAGAGCAGTTCATCCAGAGTCCATTTATAGATTAGAGTAATAGAGCAATAGTCACCAGTCACTTGATATATCTTTGAACTTTTCCCCTCACCATTTATTTCTAGAAATGCTCACAAAATAAATGAATGCAGCATATAACATAGATGTTGGTTTCGCTATATACCGTATTTTCCATTGAAGACATTACACAAATACTGTTCTGTTGTGATTCTTCCTTCACTGAACCCTACTTGTTTGGATGCAAGAATATTTTCTTTCTCCATCTAGTATACAATATTTCAATATAATATCCCATTTACAATGTGTAGTAAAATGGACACCCAATAAGTATCAAAGAGATATTGCCTTTTACTTCTTAAATATTATACACATATTACAGCTAGAGTCTAATCTGGAAGAATCAAAGGTGCCATTCTGGATTTAAGATGACAATTTATTTAATACCATTTGGAGGCTATCCCTATTTCAAACGACTCTGGGCAGCTTAAATAAAGTAAGAGCAGTTTTAAAAAGAAACAGATTGTAAACATTTTAGAAATCAAACTATATAACAACAGAACATTCTACATGGGATCAATGCCACCCAGTCCGAAGGCTTAGGAAACATCCAAGTATTCATTGACTTTGTAATTGTCACCAGGGCAAGAGCCATATGATCACTGGTGGAGGTGGTGGATGCCATTCCAGTGGGTAAGCACTTGGATAAAGAAGTCACATTTCCTAAATTCTGACAGACTACCATTTAAACAAAGGCCTGAAAACACATTCACTCTACCCTGTTCTCAAAAATGGGCAGAATCAGATTGCAGAAAAACATCTGCAAGCACACCTCCATGAGAGGTCCAATTATTTTTCAAGGATCAAATCATTCTCTTAAGAATAACCCTCCTTCCACCTTATAACTGGAAAGTGTCATTCAAAGCAACCAGCTCTGAATATAAGTGAGCATATAACTATCTCCAGAAAAATATCATATTGTTTATCTTACAAACTCCGAATAACCCTCTGCATTTTTACCCTCACTTTGTCTCCATAACATAGTCCACAACAGACTTCTTTCACTTGAGATTCCCTATACTTCCTAGCTAGAATGCATTTTTGATGCCAAACTAGGTAGACACTACGGGTGTTGAATAAAAGATTGAGTAAATCAAGTTGAGGAGATGTTGCTGATGAAAGGAGAATATATACAGTAATTGAATGACGTTTTTAATCTGAGCCATTTCTCTTTCTCTTATTTCAAATGCATTTCACCCATCCTAGGGTCAGTAGAGAACTACAGCAACATGACATTAGTTGTCTCTGCTGATGATCACTATCCTGCTTCTATTATCTCATTCTCATTCTCTGGAGTTGTTTCTGACCTTCCTCACTGGTGTCCATGGGAGCAGGCAAGAAGTCCCCTAGTGTAATATTCAGTTCAATTTATCACAAGGGTGTAATTTAGAGCTACTATGGAGAAGTTTCTTGTGCCTTGGCAAACTTATTGTGAGTGTAGACAAACAAAGGCATCTCACATTTTAAGCCACATTTTAAGTGGCATCATAAAAACTGAAGAAAACTTCAGACCTTCATAAAAAGACAGCAGATGTAAATGGATAACAGAGAAATATTTATCAGTATTAGTAATTATTTTTCGAATGTGATATATGCAATGGGGAACTGAGGATTTATTAGAATTCTGATGAACATTTAGACCTAAGGAGTTGCATATTAATTGTTGCTATACTTGTTCTAAAGCTTCTTTTCCCCAATTTGGAAATCACTGGATACATCATCAAAAATATTTTTAATGGGCTGAGAAAACCACCGAGCTTTCTTGTTCCTTTTTCCAAAGTTCTTTTAATAAAATAAAAAAACAGCTCTAGGAATATAACTGTTAGGTAACACTTGTGATTGTTATTTGGAGAATTAAAAATTGAGGGGAAAGAAAAGAATGCAGTAGCCAAAATTGTGATATCCTTGGGAAATATATTTACTTAGTTAGTTGCTGTCAAATCTAAAATATGTCAGTTTGACCAGAGAGAACCCTTTTTATTTTTTCCCCTCTCTGTTCTCTTTTGTGTTGAGAAAAAGATGCACCAAGGGAGAAAAATTGCTATTTGACAGCCACTTTGGCCTTTAATCTGTTATTCTGTTTACAGTGGATCAACGAAAGTTACTGAGTCTAGAAATCTAAAGGTTTTGAAGAAAGTACACCATAAGATTTTTGCCAAATGTATTATTTTGGCTATATCCAAATAATGCTAATAACATCTGTGCTTCCAGCTTCTCCCACTGTAAATATTGTACAGGCTACTAACCATTGCAGGATGGTCGAAATGGCAAGTTATCATGCTCAGCTCACTGAGGATGCAAATTTTATCCATGCTTCCTTGGCACGCATCAAAACTAGTGTTTCCCATACCAACTGGCTCAGGTTCTGCTGTAGATTTAGCAGTATATTTTGCTTCTTTATATACTAATCTCTTCACTCCTATTGGTTAATGTGTGTTATGCAAGAATCATGTCTCTGCTCTGATCACTGTTGTTCATGGCCATATGAGCTGAAATTACTGGGCTGCCAATGCACTTCTGATGAGACTAATTGAAGAATCCTTATGTAGCCCACTCAATAGATCAACAATTATGCGTCACATTCTCTGTGTATTTAAACATTAAAAAACCTGGATCTTGATTTCTTCTGCCTCCCCCAGACCTTTCCTCAATGTTCTCTGTCATCACCCATCCTATGCCCTTCTATTTCCTTACCTCTCTTGAAACATTCTCCTTTTTACCTCCATTCTCTCCAGCAGTATCAATGTGAAAATGCTGCTGTAGGCCATGTCACACTTTTCACCATATCATTGGTGGTCAGACTGTATTTCAACTGGAAATAATAGAAGTATTTCAGTGGCACAATGGCCAATATCCTGTGCTTCCCCTCCCAGAAAAAGCAATTTAGGTAGCATAACATTTTGCTTTGGATAAACAATGTGATAGATTGTTGTTTCAGTTTACCTGGCAATGGATCTTGGTTTTCTTTGAGCAGATGTATCACATAAGGACTATTATCCATAAAGGACAATTACAGCTTCAACAGTCTATGAATCTGGTATCAGCAGAGTACCAGACACCAGCTTGACCTGCAAGCTGCTACTTAAATAAGAGTAGAAATAATAAACTTTAAGGGTGGTGAAAGGGTGCAGAAATTGTTTCCCGTGACTTCTGGAAAATTAGACGTGTGCTAAAATGCACATTGTTTCTCTTTCTCCACCATCCAAAAAAATGAAGTTTGTGAGGTGTGTTTGAAGAGAGCTGAAAGAAAACAAATATTTAATCACATTTCTTTCTGTTCTACTACAGCACAGATATCTCTCATGCAGTGTCCACCTCCTCACTGCCTTGATAAAAGACTGATAAAGTTATGGAATGAAAAAAAAGGAAGCAAGAAATAATTTACTGCCCATTACCAGGTGGGATCTCTGCCCAATACTCCAGTTCAGATGCGGAATATGCAGAGAGCTACACTTAAACCAAACAATTCAGGCAATGCTAACCCTCAATTGTAATAAGCAATTTTGAGATTCTTATCATATTAAATTCACTTGGCAATACTCAAACTTTGCTAATAAGGAAGATAAAATCAAGAGAAGATATAGAGAGAAGTTAAAAGAACAAGAAGCTAAGGCTGAAGGAAAATAGAAATTAATTGCAGCTTTAACTACTTGAGACATAGCAATAAGTAAAAACAGGAATGTCTCTAGAAGGGTAAAAATAAAATCAAGATGGTGGTCGTAACCATAAGATCAAAATCCTATCCCTTTTATGTGCGCATTGGGACAGGGCTTTGATCCCATCATGATTACATTTATGCATGAGGGAGTTCAAAATCCGTCAGAGTGACAATTTTAGTGAAAACATTTTAGAATTATATATTGAACAAGAGCTTTTAGGATATTTTAGGTCATTATGTAATTTTAGTAACTCAAAGACAAATATTATTGGCTGGTATAAATAAATTTTTGAAGCTCAGCATGAGAAAAATCTAGCAATTTACATAACTCTTTGCTTCTTTAGTTAATCTCTTTTGGTTACAAGTAGAACAGGGAATAGTTTCCAGAAACTTTAACTTACTTTTATGTCTGTATGTCTTTGAGTCAATCTTGACTTCTGTTGACTGCACAGAGAGGTCCAGTTTGCCTTTTGTCTTCTTCCCAGCTTCCCAGAAAGGACTAGAATTCATAGTTTCATTATTTGTAGCCCAATGTTTTTAACCATTATATCAATCTTGCTTTTTGAATCTATTACTGAACAATGTTTCAAAACAGAAAATAAGCCCCCGAATTTGCAATGTTTTCTATACATATATCCAGGAATTTAATTTAAGTGGACATATGGAGACTACTTATTTCTAACAGGAAACATTATACTTTTAAAAAAATCTGCCCCACGTGGAACATTTCAAGACTGGATTAATTTAACTGGGATATACAACATTGGTTCAGTTTTAATTTCTGATGATGCATCTCTAGTATTGCCATTAATTTTGGATAAAAGCATTCCAGTTACTGTGAGATGGCATTTTAGCACTTCCTTGGTGAATGATTTTCAGTGTCTAAGATGCATAAAATAACAATGTAAATTCACTCCCCTACAAACAAATAAAAGCTTAAATGTTTTGGGAATACTTTGGGATACATTTAAAACATGTCTGACCTGATTTAGACATGTCTATCAGAAGGAGTGCTAAAAGTCCCAGTTGAGTGGCAACAATAAAGGCATTGTGGTATGACAAGGCTTCTGTTAATTCTTGGTGTTTCAATGAGTCAGAATTTCACCTTCTGTTTAGATACCCAGGTTGATGTTCTGACTTACTCTGCCTTTCTTTATCCTCTACATGGCCAGTTCCCTGGAAGTCACTGCTGCTGTGCACAGTTTGGAAGGGAACAGGGGCAAATATCTGTTGGTGTATATTTCCTGGAGGCCATCTGCATATTTCTTCAGCTTTCCCTGCACTCTCTAGAAAGAGACTCAAATTTTGTGCATGTCTTTTGGCCATGTGACCAGAAAGAGTGACCAGTTAGAAGCACCATAGATGAGTTCATTTTTTATTGAGGGCACTTTTGGGAGTGATTGAAAGATGCTTCCTTGGAATTGGAAGTGGCTCATGGCTATACCCTTATATTATCAAGATGCCCAATATGGCGGGCATGTTTGCCTTGTGGAAATTTTTTTCACAACTGCTGACTAGTATAAATACGTAGCATTAGCACATCCAAGCACTATGCTTCGTAAGAGCATGGGTCAGGATCAGAAAGCCAACAGTGAAGCAGAATCCTGGATTCAACCACATCCATCCTGGAGTAAAGAAGTGGGTCCAAGGTACCATTGGGATGTAACAACACCAGTTACCTGACAATGCTTCAAAGTGAAGAACTGCCTTGAGAAAGCTGCAATATTGTGGGTTGGGTTTCACAACCTGGTACAGCCAGCAAGTTTCATCTAATCAGCTGCATCAAGAATCAATATTCCAATATACACCCTTTGAACTAGTCTGAGCCCTCACTACTAGAGTAGTGGCTTCAGGATTCCAATTAGCACTTTGAACAGACTATCCCAATAGCTAGCAACCATCTATTGGTAGAGAAATTCGTATCTATCTTCTCTTCCAGTTAGAGAATCCATCTAACATCAATATTTGAAGACCAGAACTATGTGCTAGCAAAACTCAGTACTGCAAAGGCAAAAAGCATTCCTTTCTCTCTTCTTCTCTTTCTCTCACACTTCAATCTGCAAACATTGTTTTACAGAAATTCTCAAACAAAGTATGCAAAAATGATACCTCTTACCATATGCATCCCTCTGTGCTAGAAAGTGTCAATTATGTCTCTTTCTTTCTTTCTTTCTTTCTTTCTTTCTTTCTTTCTTTCTTTCTTTCTTCTTCTTCTTCTTCCTCCTCTTCCTCTTCCTCTTCCTCTTCCTCTTCCTCTTCCTCTTCCTCTTCCTCTTCCTCTTCCTCTTCCTCTTCCTC
>JANHFT010002759.1:41073-58087 GCA_032467955.1 Pseudoxenodon macrops | reverse complement strand
TTCTTGGACATGGTACCAAGTGCCCCGATGACAATGGGTATCACAGTTACATGTTTCACCCATAGCCTTGTAGTTTCGATGGCCAGATCGTGATATTTCATGATTTTTTCCAGTTCTTTTTCTTCGACTCTGGCATCTCCTGGTACAGCTATATCAGTAAACTGAATGCTTCGGCCCTCGACAACCATGATGTCTGGTGTGTTGTGTTCCAAATGACGATCCGTGTGTATTTGAAAGTCCTACAAGATCTTCACTTTCTCATTTTCGATAATTTTTCCGCTTTGTGCGCCCATGACTTTTTGGATACAGGTAAGTCGTATTTTTTACATAATGACCAGTGGATTAATTTGGCAACTTGGTCATGTCTAGCTTTGTAATCATTTTGTGCAATTTTGCTGCATTCACATATTAAATGTAAAACAGTTTCAACTTTGTTGTTGCATAGTCGACAGTTTAGATTGTCGGTGGATTTTTGTATCTTCGCTTTCATGGCATTAGTTTGTAGTGCCTGTTCTTGAGCAGCAAGTATTAAACCTTCTGCTTCTTTCTTGATGATTCCCATCTTAGGCCATGCTCAAGTAAGCTTGTCATCACATTTTCCTTCAATGTTTTTCAAGTGTTGTCCATGTAAAGCTTTGGTTTTTCCATCTATTTAATCTATCATCCAGCTGTTTCTCCTTATATTCTGTCTTTGTTTCTGTTGTTTCATGGCATTAGTTTGTAGTGTTTGTTTTTGATAATAATAATAATTATTATTGTACTGTTTTTACATTTTTGTTTTCAGAGGTCACCTCCCCCTTTTAATCTATCGTTTTAGCATTAATATTGATAATTTTAGAAGTTTAATGGTATTATTAAAATGGTGTTATTTTATGTTGGTTTGTGACAAAAATAAAGTCTGATTGATGGTACCCAACAACCTAATTGTCCTTTATGCTAGGTCTCCTTCCTTCAGAACCTTTGCATAGGGATAAGCAATCCTTTAAATCCTCTTGTTCCAAACTGCCTAGCTCTATACAAATAGCAGTAATGCTTTGAAATTCCATGAACGGTGGGTGATGGAAGCTTAATCTAGACATAGCAAGGATTAAAAATACATACATTATTTTCAACATAGGGTTGCAGCTGCAAAATCAGCAAAATGTAAAGCAATATTATAGTTCTCCTATCGCTAATAATAGCTATATGCTGCAACAGATACTACTGATCTTAGAAATGTAAAAGATTAAGTGTGGTTCATCATTTTAACAATATTTTGCATTTTTAAAGAATTCCTAATGGAGGAAGAAAGAAGAAATCCATCGCAGGAGGGATTAGCTCCATCCTCTCTCTCCCCCTCCCCTCCTTTTAAATGTGGCAAAATACAAAAGCAGTTATAGTGTAGCATAGATAGCAGAAATGAATAGAGTCCATAAGCAATATTATACAATATGTGATAACCCCCTAACTCCCTATCCCCCAGCCCCTATGTTGAAATAAATCAACATAGATCAGCATTTAAAAAAAATCAACCCCACAATAGGGCAACTGAAGTCAACTGAGATCAACCAGTCAATGTAGCTCAACAGTTATCAACCCAGGTCAACCAAAATTGACATAACCTGAGACAAACTGAGGTCAACGTCAATCACCTGAGGTCAACCAAGGTCAATAATCATCAATACAAGTCAACATCAATTGGCAGTTCTCCATTGGTCAACAGAGTTCAACATCAGTGAGCAGCAGTCAACTCAGATCAATCTTAATCAATAGCAGTCAAATGTTTATAAAAATCAATTTGGAACTGATGCCTTACAAAACATGCAGACACTTGGGAAAAATGTCTAAAAAAGAAAAGTTCCATAGCATTTAAATTCACAAGAAAAAGTTATATAGAAAAAACAAACAAACAGACAAGCAAAATTGTACTTTATCACATCAAATTATATAATAAGTGAAACACTATATACAGTTTTTATTTTCTGTTTTATTGTATTGTATTGTTGAAATCTTGCTGCTTAGACAGGAATAAAGATACATTATGACATTTTTATAGTATAATAGCAAGGGGAATCTAGCCTAAGGCAATTTAACAGTAATTAAAGGAAATCATTTTGAAGAAACAAAAAATGTAAATGTATATGTCAACTAGGACTAGAAGTCTAACTTCTATTATGTTATAAATATGGACCCTCAGTATTTTCAAGGTTGTACCATTTCGATAATTTATTTTTGAACTTACTTCTATTTTTATCACTCTGGTACTTTATTTGACAATGATATTATGTAGCTTAAATTTAAAAAAATACTGTAAAAATATGTTCGCTTTCATTGTTATGTTCCTTGGAATTTGTTGTTGGTTTATAAGCTAAATAAGAAGTAAACATGTCCCCCAATAATTAAATCTTAAAATGTAATATATACATAGGGAAATCTATATTATCAATTATTTAACTAATTATCATGCCCAAGGTCAATAATAAATACTTTATGGTGTGGAACTAGAGGGTAGTGTGACCAAAGCAGGACCTGGCAAGCAAGGCTGATTTGATAAGTAACAGATCACATTTAGCTCCATATAGTACATTATTATTATTAGAAACATTATTCTGTATTCTGTATTTTACTATGATTTCATATGCACATCCTGCTTGTTCCACCTGGAAGATAACCCAATATTCATCTCCTGAAGATAAAAAATACCTCACTTCAACTTACAAGGAAGGTAAATTGTACCCACCTTTTGCTGCTTGTAATGTTTTCTGACTTCTAAATCAGTGCTTGCTGAATATCATTTCACTGAAGGCAAATACTTCAAATCTGATTGGTTCTGGTGCACTGTGGTGGCACTGTGGTGGCAATATCTTCTTCCTTCCAGTCTTTGACTGCTGTCCCTCTATGATTATTTAGTCTTGCAATGATGAAAAATAAAACGTTTTAAACGCTGCTGAGAAAAAGTGCAAAAGAAATCTTGAGAGTAAGGTTGAATATTTGCAGGTGAAGAGAACATTTATTTATTTGTTTATGTAATTCATCTACTGCCTCAATCTTCACAAACACTAGAAAGTTAAGTGTTGAGAAATTATAAGATACTACTTAAGTGCCTGTCTTAGCGTTACTGCTGTTATCTGTCACCACTGATTAGCAGGAAGACAAGAGTGTTAAATATTTATATTGAATACAGAAACATAGATTGTTCTCAACAGTGTAGAACTGTCACCAAAAACAAGTAAAAATGCTTAATGTTCTAAGTTAGTATAGAATTATTTCCTTGAACAGCAATTTGCATCAATAGTGCATTAATGGAGGAACAATGACACTCTTCTTTTATGGCTGCAGGAAACAAGGAGATGCTGTGAAGATGATGATATTTGGAGAACCAGCTGCAGATGTGGTCTGATTGGCTGTTTGGCAGTCATTGGAATGGAAGACGTACAGTAATGGAGAAGGCTGAGGTAGTGCTTCAAGGACCTTGTAGACCAATTCTGCAAGTAGATACAGTTTCAGGGGATCAGACAGTAGCTGCAGAAGCTCACTGGATGGTGGCAATTGTCTTTTGGGGTTGGTGGTAAGTTATTTTATTTGGGATGACTTGGCAGAATAGCAAGAGGGAGGCAAGCTATTGATGATATGGTTGGGTCAGTCTGAATCCTGTGGCTACTGATCAATTCCATGTGCTACACTGGCAGCCATTTTGCCTCCATCGTGCCATAAAGAGTCAGGCCTTGGAAGAGACAATGTGGCTTCTTTGGTAGTAGATGTGCTTGGAGGTGTCTATAGTAGACCTCCAATACTCATAGACTCAGTTACACACATAATAGTTCATAATTGAGATTGTTTTGGATGCAGTTTATATCTCCAAACCCTGTTCTTTTTTTCCTTCAGAAATTTTGAAGGAACCTGCAGTCATTTGCAGTATTGTTGAAACTGTTTCATAATTATTCTGAATTTTGTAAAGAAATTTGAAGTGGGGGATACAATACAAATATGAAACAACATTGACCTAGTACAACTCATCTCTCTCTCTCTCTTTGTCTGATGAAAACAGAAGGCAATTGATTGACGCAATTTCTGAATCTATTGTGAAATATGCAATGCCTTTAACATCATATATAGTTAATGAGAATTCTGAAGAAATAGAGGCTAATAGATTGAAAGCATAGAAACAACACAAGATTCAGATGTCTCAGGGCTTAAAGATGACAATGAATAATCTTTTATAAGCATTGACAATGAGGAAGAGAATAAAAAGTGTTAGCGAGAGTCAGTACCAATAGGATTTTTATAAAAAGAAAGAATCACAACCTAATGGAGATGAAGAAAGGCCAAGGCCAAAACATTGATAAAGATGAGATGATGAATGATATTTTAATTTATTCAGATATTGCTTTTTGATTAATGCAGGTGCCACAAAAGTTGGAAGTTAATCAGGTTGAGAAGAAGTGAACCTCTTCAAAATAATAATAAAAGAAAGAAATATTTATCTGCCAGTCAACAACAAGGAGAAAAGAGCCAAGGATACAGTCAATATCAGAGAATGTCATGATTTTATAAATCTTTACAGAACAGTGTAACTGTTGGAAAACTGGATAGTTTATTCCAAATCGAAACATAGCTTGTGTTTTGTTGCAAACTGCAGATAATGAGAACTAAAGTTGGGACATCCAACTTATAACTGGCTTTAAAACATGGTAATTAAATTAAAATAACAGAAGTTTCAGGAAATTAAATCCTGAAACCCCTGAAAATGAGATATCTCACTTGCTTAGAACAATGGAAAACTTTGGCAGTGGGACTTAACCTCCAGAAACTATTGATAAAAAATGCATCAAGTGGAACTGAAAAAACAAAGAAAAATGGACAGCATTTTCACATAGTCTTTTGGATCTAAATAAAACCCTTCCTTTCTGTGGTCCTGGAGAGGACATGTCATCATCAGCAAACAAAATATAATTTGTTGGGGCAAAATGATTGAATTACGGTACTCTCCTATCACTTTATAAAAATTTAATATGCTTTTTTTTTTGAAGGGAAGTCAATTTAATTTTTATCTCCAAATATTCAAAATTAATTCATTCATATTTTGGAAAATTACACTTAAAAGAAAAAAAAGTACCAATAGAGGAGAATATTTATAGCTCAAGGTTGAACAGTGGTGATCCTTGGTGCTCTTTGACCTTGGTGGTGTTCTTGAAGATGTTTCATTACCAAATTAGGGAACATCATCAATGTTAGAAGGCTGGATATTGAAAAAGGCAAAATACTCCAGAGAGCACTTTCTACGTTTCACACACTAATCAAATGTGTGATTGGATAAGTCCATATTGAAGACTGCAAAGTTGAAACAAAGGATTCATTCTTGGTTTTTTCCCTATTTCTGGGAAGAGTGCAACTGCCGTCCCAGAAGAGTTATTAAAATCACCTCACTACAACCATCAACATCATCATCATCATCATCATCAAAATATATATGCTTTCCATCTCCTAGAAACTCTGGGAACTTTACAAATTGTTAAAAAGGCATTTAAACACAAAGAAACAAGAATACTTCTTCCCCTTCCCCCACCAAAAATGGCAGAGATGACAAAAATAGATGGAAAAAAAGAAAAAGGAAGCTTCAGGCATCCTGCCCAAAGGCCTGAGCCAAGATCCAGGTCTCCTGGCTTCTCAAAACAGCCACAAGGTTGGAGGAAACCTTGGGGAAACCTATCTACAGAAGGCAGGTGCTGCAACAGAGAAAGTATGCTTCCAGGATCCTAATAGTGACAGACTAGACATACATCTCTGTTGTGGGTCAATGATGTGATAATACTGCAAAGCTGTTCAGGGTGAGGTTGAGGCAAATATAAAAGAAAATAATCCTTAAATGTTTATCTAAGCCTTGTGCAAATGATGCTCTGAACCTTTGTAGAGTTTACACTTTTGCAGCTCTTTATGCACAACATTTTCTGGAATTTTGGGAGGAAATATAATTCATTATTTTCAGAATGATTTCATTAACCAAACCATGGGTCTAAAAGTGAAAATACTTTCTTTGACAAGATGGAGTTCTCATTATGAAACTGTGCATGCAATAAAGAGAAATTTTGGTGAGGCCTATGAAGAAGTCAAGGAACGTGGAAAAGACTGATGGCAAAGTGTCAGACTGCTATGGACACCCAGCCCAAGAGGCTGTTTTGCATTTTTTTCCTGTCTGCTACAGGGATGGACAATAGCTGTGAGGCTGATTAATTACTCTGCTAGCTTCTTTCTGGATAGATCCACATGATCTTGGACTGTTGACTTAGCATGCATTACCCAGACCTGAAAGAGTCCAAAATGGAGGGTGGGGTGATATTTTCAGAAATGTGCCCAGCTGAGTTTCAGATATGGTATCTGCTGAGACATGAGGGAGGGATAGAGTTGTGGCAATTATCATTTTGGAGTCTCTTAAGGCTTTCAAGGACACTAGTCCTCAGATTGATGGATGTGAGACTCTGTTCATTAAGTTGGGCTGTAGGAATCAGCCTCCCCAGTGTATGGCAACCTTCCTGTGTGAGCTTCTAGCATCCATTTCAGCATTGGCAGTGAAGTACTCCAGACTTATGATCTTGAGGGACTTCAGTTTTCCTTTTCTAGGTCTATGATCTGAAGTGGCTCAGGAGTTAATGACTAGTAAGCCAATTATGGGCTTATCCCATGTCATCCAGGGCTCCACATTCTTTCTAAGGTGGCACAGTGGTTAGATTGCAGTATTACGGGCTAACTCTGCCCACTGCCAGGAATTCAGTCCTGACCGGCTCAAGATTGAGTCAGCCTTCCACCCTTCCAAGGTCAATAAAATCAGGACCCTGATTATTGGGAGCAACATGCTGACTCTATAAACCACTTAGAAGTTCTTTAAAGCACTATGAAGTGATATATAAGTCTAAGTGCTATTGCTATCGCTATTTTTGGTTGTTCACTCTGAAAATAGAAAGCTGGACTAGATGGGTCAAGGGTCTGATCCGGCAGTGCACTGTGTCAGGCTCCAAGTAATGCGCCCATCATAAATTGAACTCCAAGGCATTGCTTTTACTCAAAGAACAAATTTATTTAGATACATAATCTTGGTGCTACTTGTGAAAAGCCAGTAATAAAGTTTTCGGGCTTTTCACCCCAATATAAATTTCAGTTTTCTCAAGTTTCCAAAACAATTGGTCACATTGTCCAACCAAGATGAGAGCTGGTTGCTTGGCGACTTCTCTCCTCCTCTGGTCAGTGAGACATTGGAGTGTGCATGACTCATCAGCTAGTTATGCTGTGGTTACTGAAGGCTCCATTATCTTCCAACTCAAAGCTGTGTGAAACTGAATTAACGTTAGAACACCCCAGGATACAAACAATCCTACACCCACGTACAATTCAGGCTTGACACACTGCTGATGTTCATTCATCAGCAATGATATATTAAAATATTGTAATAGTATAAAGGAATTTCAGATTTCTAAACTAAACTTGTATTGCCATAGAGCTGAAGTCCACACATCATAAAGTCACCAAGATTGATTAACATTGATATAGTGAGAGCTCCCAGGGATCCATCCTGAATTATATAGGTTTCCTTTTGTGGAAGACAGATTAATTTGTGGTATTTTGATGATTTAATTGTGACAGAAGATTGGGTTCAATAACTAGATATCACTTCCACATGACTTCCAAGCACAGAATAACCAGAAAGTATCATTTTGTCCTTTGTCCAAGGCAGCAACATGTCTTAAGCAGGCTCTGTGCTCTTTGCTGTAGCATAATGAATGATTATTTTTTAATAATATTATACAACAGAGAAAAAAATTCTTTTCATAAATGCTTTATATTTTAATCTTCATAGATTTCTTATTGTTAATAATTTCTTTGGTCATCTGTCAGATGCATTTCAGTCATAATACTCAGAACTTTCACTTCAAAGTAGAGCTCTATTGTAACTTAACTGCGATTAATGAAATTGAAGGAGACACAGAAACAAAACACATGAACCAGATTCTATGGCAGTGCCTTTTGAATTCATACATGTTTATTTTGAAAAATGTGAAGGATTTCCTGCAGGGTAGGAAATTATTAAAAAGCTTTTATTTCCAGTATAATTCTTTTCTTCATCTTGGGCTTTTATAGAATGGAACGCATTCTCTTTGAAATTGCCAAGAATACTAAATAGTACAATTCAAAAATAGTTGAATGAAGATTTAGATGAATGTAGATTAAAAAATGAGAAAAATAATAGTTCTTGGCTTTCTTGACAATTCCACTTTGTTGGGGATGACTGCAATGCTTTTGCTTAAAAGAATGTTATCTTGACTTATCACTTCATGATTAAAAATATTAATAAACACTGTCGTTGTGCTTGGTTTAAAAACACCTATATAACTTTAAAATATATAAGTGAGTTCATTAATTCAACCTTTTTGTTAATCTGTTCCCCTTTGTTGAACCTGACCTAATTTTGCAAAAGATTCATACTTACCATGCATTTTGGACCCGGAAATTGAGAGGACTAGCAGCAAATATTTCATCCTGCTCAGTTTGACTAAAATGAAAGTACTTCAGGGAATAGGCTGTAGAGGCTGATGGCAGAAGTGGTAAAATAAAGCTAATAGTTTCCAGCAAAATGAAGAGTTCCACAAACTCAATTGAGTAATAAACAGGCTCAATGAAACCATAGCAGAAAGACTTAAATTCAATAACAATTCACAGACAAAGCCCTCTAGCTAAGCTCCATTCCCTGAGCAACAAAAGAGAAAGGCTAAGCTTCACAAAGATTGGAAAAAAACAACATCAGAATACCCACACAAAAATCAAAGGTGAGAAGCATACTTCTTTTGGTCTACCTCAGGGCTGTCAAACTCCCAGCCCGCGGGCCGGATACATCATGCACTGGCCATTCCCACATCCAGTTTAGCGTAGGGAAAAGAAATCCCGATACATCACATGACTCTACCGTTATGCCGTGAGTTTGACACTTCTGAACTATTTGATTGCTAGGCGACATGCATCTGGAATTCATAATTAGTTCACCACCTTGTGTTACCACAATTATCTTAAACCCTAAGAGCATCCATTTAACTTTTATTGTATGATCTGCTACTTGTCTTTCAGTAGCAGCAAGGAAAGCTGTAATTTAGTTCACTTGTTATTAGGAATGATGGGTCATCTAACATGGGATAAATGAAAGTTACTTTGTCAATATGACCATTGGTATATGGACCTGACAGAAGTGTTGTTGCTGCCACTCCATGCTACTAGAGTTTGTTTTCCTGCATACCATCTCCTCTCTTTTTTTCTGCTCACTGCAATGAACTCTGCTGTGGAGATTGTTTCCTTTGACACAAACTTCTCAGCATTAAAGAAGAATCACCAATTCAAAAAACCAGGCAATGGGCAAGGAAAACAATGTGGCTGGGGAATGTGCAGTCTATTTGCCAGTCCCTTTGCCTTACAACTTCCTCTACAGGAGCCACTACACTGTAACATTTGATAACCTATGGAAGCTATTACAGTGACATTCTGTTCCTAAAACTGCTGATTAGTGTTTCTCCACTTAATGGATAAGGATGAAATAGATTTTTCATATCTACCATCTGAGTTAACATCTTGTGAAGTGACTCGAGTAATAAAAAGCCCAGAACAATACCTGTCCATGATCACCGCAGAACATTAATTGAACAAACACTAATGAACCTAATTAGTGGCACAGAGAGCACTGGCTTCATGCATGTTTAATTCCAAATGCAGTGGTTTAAAAATGCTAATGAGAGAGATTAGTGAATGCCAATATGAGGATATTTTGAGGAATCTGGGTTAATCCAGGAGCTCTCAGAACACAAGGGCTTAAAGAAAAGAAGAAAGTAGCTAGTTAATTTTTAAAATATAAATTATACCATACCAAGCAAACAACCTATTCACCCTCCATCGGTAGAAAATATGATACTGTATGAAAGGAGAGTTTGAAGCAAATCACAATTTGCTTCAAAAAAACACAATTATTTTCTTAATTGAAAATAACATAAGAAATCATTAGATTATTCTCAGCAACAATTCCGTTTGCATTTACTAATTTATTTTAACATGTATGGTTCCAGGAGTCTTGTCAAAGTTGGATAGGATTGCTATTTGCTTGTAAACTGTACGCTTCTCCAAGGCATATCCTCAGTGTAGAAGATGGGACAGAGTGGCGTTGCTACAGTATCACTGCTGCAATAGCCTTCCAGGGCATTATTTAGATCCTCTGAAGTTCTAGACTGTGACATTCACTTGAGACCTGTGGAAAACTGATTTCAACCCAATCTTACCTGATCATATGATCCACGGTGGCACCGTGGTTAGAGTGCAGTACTGCAGGCTACTTCTTCTGACCACTGGCTGCCAGCAGTTTGGCAGATTGCATCTCACCAGACTCAAGGTTGACTCAGTCTTCTATCCTTCCAAGATCGGAAAAATGAGGACCCAGATTATTGGACGCAATATGCTGACTCTGTAAACTGTTTAGAAAGGGCTATAAAGCACTATGAAGCGGTATCTAGTCTAAGTGCTTTTGCTATTGCTATCAGGGTTCTAATTATTGATCTTTGCTTGAACAAATTAGGGCAAACTAGAAGCTATGAGCTACATATGATTTCCAGTTTGTATTGTTTTATATAATTCTTTACAATGGGGCCATTCAAATCCAATATTACCATTTACATGGGGAGTAAAATATGTAAGCCTTAACATTAACTTAAAACATTTAATTATTTAAAAGCCCAGAATGTCATCTGAAGCCCTTATTCCTGGTTGCTTAGTTGATACCAGCCTGTTAATGTCACATCATCTCAGAGCTAATGCATTTAAAAGCATTTTGAAAAACATGTCAAATAAAAGCATCCCATCTAAAACTTATCCAAGAAAATGCATGTCCTTTACAAGTTACATTATTTTTATTCGGTTTTGCATGACACCCACTGTTGTAAAAAATGATGCAGGAAATGATCATTTTGTATTTGGGTTTCTTTGAAGAGTCTCATTAAAGCTAATTAACTTGTAAGAGCAAACTAGGTAGTTGAAAGTCTAAAATAGTAGTTTCCAAACTCCTCCCCCCCTCTCCACTAATAGGAGCCCTGTAGGAATAAATGCTTAACAAAAGGTCCTAGACAAGAAAGTGAATAATAGTTTTGTTCTCATTTCTTCCTCATTGAAATGCAAACTTAAAGTACTTAAGTTATATGTTATATATTACTGGTACTTTAATTGGATAACTACTTTAGTGACCATCTAAAAACCAACTTTTGTCCATATAAAAGAGTATTGTAATATATAAGGACATAACTTATTTATTATAATATAGCAATACATGTCATAAAATTTTAATCAGATGACGTTTTCTTCTTAGAGCTGACACCTCCAGTGGGTATACATATTGGCATGGTATGGAGTTGTGAAATGTTTATGGAGATTCTCAGTCATCCAGGTCATGGTTGTCTCAAAGGTGCTTTTTTTTTTCATAGAAGACAATTTATTCCTCATCCCAGAAGCTTCATTGGTTTCGAAAAAGCACCTTTGAGATGAGCTCAATCTATTTTCTAAGACAAATTGGCTACAATCCAAAGCAAAGTAGTATATCCAAAGCATACTATACCTAAGACTGTTGAATAGAACTGACTGTTGCCTCAAAGGCAACTGGACTTTTTTTTCCCTTCAAGACATTTCACTTCTCATCCAAAAAGCTTTTTTTAGTTCTGACTGAATGATGGAGAATGGAAGGATTTATATTATTTGCAGTCATCTTGCCCTTTGCACTCTGAAAGTCGGTAATTAGACTCTCTGAGAGTCCTTGAGGCTATTTGGAGGTTTATATGTATCCTGCCAACAAAAGTGTGTACAGTCAAAGCTATGGTTTTCCCAGTTGCAATGAATCAGAGGTGGGTTGCTACTGGTTCGCACTGGTTCTACCGAGTAGGTAGTAGGCCGCTGGTGACATCACAGAGTCATCTTTTTTTAAATTCTTTTTTGGGGAATTTTTTAAATTTTCTTTTGTTTTTTCCCCATCTGCACATGCGCAGAAGCTGAGTTTCTGGCACTGCGCATGCATCCATCTTATTTTCAGCCTTTTGGTTGTTGTTTTTTTTGGTTTTTCTCTACTGCACATGCGCGTGCCCACGAGGCGCACCCACGTGACGTGGGAGGCAGCGAACTGGCAGTGAGGTACATTAGAGCCCACTCCTGTAATGAATGGCTGTGAAAGTTGGACCATAAGAAAATCTGAGGGCCAAAGAATTGAGGCCTTTGAACTATGGTGTTAAAGAAGATTCCTGAGATTCCCTTGGACTGCAAGGCGATCAAACTGGTCAGTCCTAGAGGAGATCAACCCTGACTGTTCTTTAGAAGGCCAGATCCTGAAGATGAAACTCAAATACTTTGGCCATCTAATGAGAAGGAAGGACTCACTGGAACCTAATGCTGGGAAAGACTGAGAGCAAAAGGAGAATGGGATGACAGAGAATGAGGTGGCTGGATGGAGTCACTGAAGCAGTAGGTGTGAGCTTAAATGGATTCCAGAGGATGGTAGAGAATAGGAAGGCCTGGAGGAATGTTGTCCATGGGGTCACAATTAGTGGTGGGTTTCAAAAACTTTTACTACCGGTTCTGTGGGGGTGGCTTGGTGGGCATGGCGTGGCTTGGTGGGCATGGTGTGGCTTCGTGGACATGGTGTGGTTTGGTGGGCATGGCAGGGGAAGGATACTGTAAAATCTCCATCCCCCCCCACTCCAGGAGAAGGTTACTGCAAAATCCCCATTTCCTTCTGATCAGCTGGGACTTGGGATGCAGAGAATAGATGGGAGCAGGGCCAGTCAGAAGTGGTATTTACCGGTTCTCTGGACTACTCAACATTTCTGCTACCGGTCCTCCGAACTACTCAGAAACTCCGCTACCAGTTCTCCAGAACTATTCAGAATCTGCTAAAACCCACCTCTGGTCATTATGGGTCAGACATGACTTCGCAACTAACAACAAAAAACTTATTCTATTGTACCCATCAACAAGAAACTATTAGTGAAAGTTGGAGAACTTATGGAATCTTAAGGAATATTTTATGTAATTTCCTTGTTATTTTCAGATGTTGTATGCTGTTTGGATATAATTGTTTGTGTCAGAGCAATCTATATTTATTTAAATTTATTTATTTAGAAAACTTAATTTAACTATATTTTTACAATCACTCACAGTGACTCTGGGCATCTTACAGAAGAAAAAAACCCAAATACAAAACCCAATAATCCTCCATTTTTATGGTCAGTCCATACCTCCAAAGGCATTTTGCTCCCTTCTGAGAAATAACTCCAAGTCAGGAGTGTTCAGCTCACTGCATATGCCTTTTCCCAGACCATCCACCTGTACTTGGTTTCAGTGAGGTTTTTTAGAAGTATATGCACACAGCTGTAGAGCCCCTTGCTCATTTTTTGTAACAGTACTGCCCCCACCGCCTCATCACTAGCATCTGCCTGGATGCTGACGTCTGGGTGTTTCAGCACCAGCTCTGCTGTGAACAGGTGCTTCAGTTTTTCTAATGCCATTTGACATTCCATTGTCCATTTCAGAGGCTGGCTAGGCTTAGGTTCTCCCTCCACTTTTGTCTTTAGCAGATTGGTGATAGAGATGGCTATCAGGGCAAATGATGGGATGAATTAGCAATAAAAAATCACGAACCCCAGGAAGCTTTGTAGTTGCTTCCTGGTGCAGAGAGGAGCACAGTTCAGTATTGCCAGCACCTTTTTGGGGTCCATCTCTATCCCCTCATGAGAAATGTGGTAGCCTTGGTAGTCAATTTTGCTTTGGTGGACTTGCATTTTGATAGTTTGGCATACAGTTGGGGTACTCAGAGCTTTTTGAGCACAGCCCTGACCAGTTTTGCATGTTCTGCCATAGTCTCAGTATAGATTAAAATGCCATTCAGGTAAA
The DNA here is from genome assembly GCA_032467955.1 of Pseudoxenodon macrops. Classification (NCBI taxonomy): domain Eukaryota; kingdom Metazoa; phylum Chordata; class Lepidosauria; order Squamata; family Pseudoxenodontidae; genus Pseudoxenodon; species Pseudoxenodon macrops. The sequence continues at coordinate 44,161 of JANHFT010002759.1, read as the reverse complement.
CTGACACTCCCTTGTACACGTACTCATGCAGCACTTCATTTATTAGTTGCATGAACACAGCAGGGAGCCCTTGCAGTGCAAAAGGGAGGACCCGGAACTGGAAACATCCGAAGACGCAATTAAAAGCTGTCTTCTACTCATCACTCTCTTTTACCTGATAATACGCCTTTCGCAAGTCCAGTTTGATAAAAAAATCCTCTTTGCCAAATGGACTAACACCATGATGGTGAACCTATGGCACGCGTAGTCATATCTGAGAGCATGTGAGGCGTTGCTCTCTGTCAGCTCCAGCGTGCATGTGCACACTGGCCTTCTGGAGGGCAGGGGAAGGCCTTTTTCACCCTCCCCAAGCTTCAGGAAGCTTTTCTGAAGCCTGGGGAGGGTGAAAAATGGCACAATGGGCCAACCAGAAGTTGTTGTTTTTTAAACTATTTTTTATTTTATTTTTATACCACCAACACACCACATACACCTTACAGCATCTGTTGTCAGAGTACATATTTATACCTTTATAACTACATAGTTTTTATAAAAATATCATCATTATTTATTCCATTTCACCATCAAATTTAATACTTGTTTTTTCTGTTCCCTTCTCTTATCTCCTATATCATCTAGTTTTGCAACAATTTTCCAACCCTTTCTCCTACTTCCCTTTCCCTCCCTCTCTCTCTCAACTCTCTACTTCCCTTATCCCTTCCTTTCCCCTTTCCTTTTCCTATTTCCTCTCCTTTCCACCTCACTTCTCTCCCTTTCTTCCTCTACCTCTACCTCTCTTCTTTCTACTTTCTTTCTCCTCTCCTCTCCTTCTTCTACCTCCTCTCACCAACCTTCCACTCTCCCTATCAGTTGTTGCATCCTCTCCTCTCCTCAACAATTTTTGTTCCTAATATAGAACAGATCCATAATACCAATTTTTATTGATGATGATAATCTGCATCTGTCTCTCCAGAACAGTTCAGGGTTGGCTAGGACTCCCAGTTGGGCTGAGGTTCGACAGCCTCTCAGGAGCTTCCGAGAGGCACGTCGTCTCGCTAGGCACTAGCCACGCCTTCATTAATGTTGTTTTTTTAAGAGTTACATTGAAGTCAATTCCCTGCTGCTGGGAGGGAGGAAATGAGAGATTGCAAGATTAGCTGGAAAATGGTCATGCAATGTTGAAAATGAAGATCAAGTGACTCAGTAGCCATACAACATTCCCACATTTCATTTCCTCATTTATCAAGATCATGTGTCCTAGACTTTGGACATGTTCCATAAATTAGAAAGAGAGGGAGACAGAGAGACAGAGAGAAGCAGCTATTGAAGATATATGAACAAACTTGAAAAGAATAAGTGAAATGTAAAATACAAACAAGTGGAGGATTTAAAAATTTCAAGGAGGCTATAATTTTCCAGTATTATAATGATTAATTGTAAATAGCTAAATGTAATATATTGCTTTAACAGAGTAAAACATCTTTACTGAAGTCTAAATGAAGAATTAATGTTCAAAGCTGCAATCAATACAGCAACCATCAAATAAATTATGTACTACAATAAATTGCATACTGATACATATTATTAAAAACCTTGAAATATACAGTAGGTTTATGCTGTATATTTTGAGGAATCCAAATTTGAGGAATCCAAATTTTGGTTGTGATAAGCCATATTTTTTTCAGAGTGAATTTAACAGTTAAATATTCTCAGGATATTTTCAAGGCATTGCTTACTTGCTTGTTTGTTGGGAGTTTGCTAACAATAAAGTTTTGTTTGATCTACTTTTTTTACAGACATCTGTATTCTTTTACAGCCTCCATAATGGTCTCATAACAGATTCACTACAGGAAGCCTAAGAGAATGGTGACGATGATATGAGAGAGAGAAAACAGAGAGAACATGCACACATAATCACCAATATACTTATTTCTTTGATAAATGTGGATGCTAACATCTTAACAGATGCACAATATCCCACAGATTACAGCTTGTTCTTCTCATTATTGTTTACCTAGCTTAGACTGGATTTATGTGCAGCCATCAAATATTGGATTTTTTAATTGATGCTCTGAATTCTGTCTATTTTGAGTGAAAGCAAGGAGTTACAATTCATTTGAATGCTAAAAAGCCTTCCATATGGCTTTTTGAAAGTTTTTGAAGTAAATGTTGATTTACTATGGGTTTTTCAAAATAGTTATGGCCAGGATTGATATGTTCTTTTTGATTTCTAAACAGATGACTACCAATGAAATGCTATTACATGTCAAGGATACTGTCATTCTTTTTTTTGTTTGACTTTCAAATATTTTATATTTTTAGAAGTTACAGTCCTAAACTGCATCAAAAGAAATATAAGATTAAGATTAAGCTAAGTGATAGCTTCTATTTTGTATTGCTTAGATTGCACAACGAATATTGACTAAATTCAGGACACCACATTGTAAGGACATTGACAAACTAAGCAAGTCCAGGGAAGGACAACATGGATGATAAAAGGCTTGGAGGTGAAAATATATCAGAAATAGTTCAAAATACTAGTGTCAAGATTGAACCACTTTGCTTCTTTCAAACCATAATGCTTTTCAATTTGCCAATTAAGTGGAAGGAGGGAAGGGGGAAAATAGAATGCAGAGAGCATGAATATGTGGAAAACATCAAGGTCACCACTGCAGGTGTTGGAGAAAGATGGATTGTTCCTATAACAAAAGGATCACCCGGGGGTGGGAAGGAGAAACTCTTATTTAACTAGGCAAGTGTTTACGCAGGGAAACCAGAGCTGCTTTTGTTTCTTCAGTACCAATATGGTGTATCCAATCAAGTTTTAATTTTGGGATTTCAAATCTCCCAAGAGTGTTTCCTTGTTTTGGGTTCGCTATTTAGCCATAAGAAAATCATATAGAGACATGATTGTCTTCAAGTATCTAAAAGGTTATCACATACAAAATTGTGCAGAAATGTTTTTTTAAATAGTTTTTTAATTTTAAATCTTTATGCCACACACACACACACACAACTTACAAATTCTGCTATCAGAGTACATATTCATATTTTTACAACTACATAACATATATAGTCTCATATTTGTTCCATTATTAATTCCATTTCT
>JANHFT010002759.1:26326-38384 GCA_032467955.1 Pseudoxenodon macrops | reverse complement strand
AAGGCTAATCCTACATACATACTAGTATAATATTTATAATATATGCTATATAACAATGAGATAATACTTTACACATAATAACGTCAGGGTATATTATAACCAAGATGTGGGAAACTTTTACTAATTTTGACTAGCTCAAGGTAGACTAGCCACAACCATGCAACACACTTTTGCCACAATGGCCTCCCACAAAATCCAGTGATAGCTGAAGAAGGGACTCACATAGATTACATTATCCATTAATACCAACAAGGGATTCTTGTTAAGATTCCTCCTATGCCTCCTATGTTGGTTTTGAATATAATGTACTGTTAAAGATTTTTTTTTAAACATTGCATTTTAAGGTTTTAGTTCTATGACTGCTATTACTAAATGCACAGTAAGCAAGAAGTCAAAAAATATGCATATATTTCAAAACACGGGTATAGGTGTTTTTTGTACGCACCTAACATTTTGTAAAGCATGCAACTGGGTATTTAAACATGTGAGCCCTCACTTGTGATCAGAAGAGTCCAGTCCAAAGCAGGCTTGAATGACTGTATTGCATTTTTTTCTTGGCATGTGTGAAAATATTTATGAAGAAGAGAGAGTGACATGGGGTTTGTTGTTTTCTAGATTAAAAAAACTGGATTACATAATCCCCCCTCCATGATTGAGGGGTGCAGCAATTAGAAAAACAAGGATGTTAGAAAGTTCCACCATCATTTAATCCATGGAATAATTGTACATATATGATAAAGATTAGCAACTAGAGCTTCCTGGAGCAACTAAAAATAAAATTTAAAAGCATAATAGTTATAAGGCTAGAATGTTTTTTTTTTTAAACACAAAAGATAAATACATTAAAAAATATATAACTCCTGTTTATACATCAGATTTAGCAGCAAAAGTGTCAAATGGGTATTTTTACATAATACATAATGATTTCCATTCATTCTTATTATAACAAATATGCAATGAAATTTAGGAGCTATTTTAAAAAGCACCAGATCAATGCATTTCAAGAACCAGAAGCCATATGTTTATGAAATTATCATGGCCGATATAAAAATTAGATGCGTTTTAAATTTACTGTAATCAATACACTTACATTCTGTGCATTCTCTGTTTTTCATGTGATCATTGTTGTATAAGCACCTCGCCAATTTCGAATTCAGTTTAAAACTTGCTTTTCCAGTTTCAAAATGTAGCCTTTATGAATGCAACTGTACACTTTTGGAATAAATCAAGCGTAGCAAGTTATTTGTAACTAATGATGCAATTTCCAGTATGATCCTTGTTGCTGAACAAATCGCTTACTTCTGATCAAATGAGAGAAAGGTATATGCTTTTTATAAATATTAAAAAACCCTTCTAATTAACACTTCAAAGTGTTAATTCTGAATCCCCGTTCTTGTTTTTCAAAGACATTTCTTTTCCAAATGCTGCTGATGAAATGTCAGAAACCATAATGTTTGCGACCCTTGCTATTATAACATTGTGCTCAGTTGTAGCTATAAAAATGATAGATGGCAATAAAACAAGGATTAAGAAGGCTTATACCACGGTGTTCCATTTTTAATCAACTTGTACAGGTAGTAAACTGAGTGTCATAATTACACAGAAGACTACAGTAAAAGTCATTAACCACCGCTGCATTACTTTCATTTTGTTTTTTAAAAGGATATCACTCAAGTCCTAACTATATTGCGTTAGCATGAACATCCTTAGATCCTGAATACATTCTCTAGTACAAATATTGCTTCAGTCCAAATGTTTTGAGTTGAGTTCAGGGGTGCAATTCAGCAGGTTCTGACAGGTTCTGGAGAACCAGTAGCGGAAATTTTGAGTAGTTCAGAGAACTGGCAAATACCACCTCTGGCTAGTCCCAGAGTGGGGTGGGAATGGAGATTTTGCAATATCCTTTTCCCAGGAATGGGGAGGGAATGGGGATTTTGCAATATCCTTTTCCTGCCACATCCACCAAGCTATATCCACCAAGCCACACCAAGCCACGCCCACAGAACCAGTAGTAAACAAAATTTGGATTTCACTACTGAGTAGGTTAGTAGAAACTTGTCCATTTTCATGCTTATAATACAGTAGTCTTGGATCAAGAATATAGGCTTAGCCCAGCTATCAATGAGTGCTAACAGATGTTCATTATATTTGAAGGAAAATATTAATTTATTAAGAAATTCATAGGATAGGAATTTCCATGGTCCACAATGTAATAGGGGAAATAAAAACACAGAGGCTTGATGTTCCAGAGAGCAGTAGCAGGAAATAGGAATTATCTCTGAAAGATAATGAACAACTCACTGTCATCTCAGTTTTATCTGGAAACATCTAAGTGATCCTCTAGCTCTTTTCTGACAACCAAGCATGCCCTTAAATAACCTTTTCCCTTAATATTAATGCTTAATTTTTAGGTCTGGATAGTTGCCTGTACTTTGAGATCTGGTAGTCTTTTCCTTTGTGTGTGTTTTAACAGTAGAAGTGAATACCATATTGTTCTTTTCTATAAGATGCTTCCATGTCTAGGACACCCTCATGCTTCATGTAGAGTAAGTAAGCATGCTACAAGCCATCACTGTGCAGAAACCATCTTATTAGAGAGTGAGTAATACAAGAACATGAAATGCATCACAGGAGCAATAGAAATGAAACCTAGAGTGGCAATTTGATACAGGAAACAACTGCAATAGAGAGGAATGATAGAGCTGCATATAAGGTAGAGGCTTGTCCGGCAGAGCTGGAGGATGGGGATGGCCTATGCCTTCTCTTCTCCGTCTCCTGTGTATAAGATGCCCCTCCATTTTCAAGTAAATATTTTAAAGAAAAAGTAGCATACATGGAAAAATATGGGTACTACATTGACAGAAGTTTCTACGTTTGGAAAGTGATTTTAATCAATGTTTTTAGTAGGTATGTAGTCTTTTTCATCAACAACTTTTGCTTTAAAATTTGAGACACATAAATGTTAAAGCTGGTGTTCTGAAGTTTACCCAAATGAACTGTCAGAAAGCATAAACTCCACCTTAATTATTTTTTTATTGGAGGAAAAGCTGATTCATATCCCAGCTTAACTGCTGCTCTCCCACTTGAACATATATTGTATATGCTATGCAAACGGGGGACTTTAATATATCAGGCAATTCAAATTAATATTTAATACCATTTTTAACAAATGCACCAGAAACTCTTTATTGCAGACTGAAATGTAAGATCATTTCTTTTTCTAGTAAGACTTCGGTTATGAATTTAATAAGGAAGTGCTAAGTTTCTGCTTCTACTAGATCAGCTTCGTAATATCCATTCATTAGAAATGTAGAGCAAAAAATTAGTTACTAACTCATGTACATTTAACATAACATAACCTAGGCCATCATGGGAGGGGGGAGGATTTAGTGACTTAAAAGGAAAAAGGAAGGAAAGAATGAAGGAAGGAAACCATCAAACAGTATTTTTAAAGCAGAACTCATGTTGATGCTTTCTGATTTAATTTGGAATATCATGGTGGGAGATAAAGCTAACTTGGAGCCTAGTTGCTATAATTTTCCATTTTTCTTTCTTTTTTCCCCATGGTCTTTTACTCTTAGTTAGGAGTCTGTGCAAATAAGTGAGAGGCAGTATAATATGGTGGCTAGGGGTGATTTGAGCATTAAGAAGATCTACATTCCACCTACTTCAATAGGGTTGTTATGGAAAACAGTGGAGGAGTGACTCCTAGGTATGCAACCTTGAACCTGAAGAGGAAATATATAAATATTTTTAAAAGTACCATATAATCACCACATTTAGATGACATCTTAACATTTTCCCCAGAATAAATATTTTAAATCATTTGTTCCTTAAGACAAAGTTTTAGAAATAGTGAAATGTTACATTTCACTAAACAAACATACAAAGATGTAAAGTTTTAAACTGTGCATAGTGTAGAAAGAAATGGCATAGTTGAAAAAAAGTTAAATTTCATTCTTATTCGATGGATAGCCGTTTATTCCTTGATTTTATTGTGTATCGCCACACAAAAGGCATATTTTTTTTGTCTTTCTGCTTAAAAATACTTAAAAATATAACAATAGACAGCTATCATCTCTGGAATTTCTTTAAAAGGCCAGCATTTAAAAAGATACATGTATTCCTCTATTCCAAAAGAAGTCAACTCTTTTCTGGTTAGAAATCTCAGTTGGATGAGTCCACATGCATGAGACAATCTTGTTTTCTATATATACTTTCATTTTTCAGAATTGTTTTTTCCTGAAACTGACTTGCCATTACAGCCTCCCAAAAATATTGTTTGGAGGTACCTTGATAGACCAACTTAATACATTACATGCTAAGGGACTTGACTATTCTCTCTCTCTCTCTCTCTCTCTCTCTCTCTCTCTCTCTCTCTTTCTCTCTCTCTCTTTCTCTCTGTCTCTGTCTCTCTCTCTCTCTCTCACACACACACACATTTGTTGAAAATAATTGTAGATAGATTAGCTTTTAATTTTCAATGCAAACTTCTTTAATAAGATTTTTAAAATAATCATAATCATATTTCTAGCAGTAATTAATATAAGGCAAAATTTCTATTCTCTTATCACCGTCTTTTGCTTCCACTTTGTTCTTTCTTCAAGAGCTGGCACTGCCATGAAGTCAGAAATAAAACCTGAAAGTTTAACTTATTTTTTTTTCTAGGGAAGGAAAAAGTATTCTACGGTAAAGAAGACATATTTCAGCTAAAACCATGGGGATGACCCTCCTTCCTACTCAACTTTCTATGAGTTGTTGTTCTGGAAGCCATCACTTTGGGGAAGGTTAGTTTTGTTGCCTTGTTTCATTTGGTTTATCTTGTCCATTATTTTTGCTGCTTAGTTTCAGTCTATTTTACAACTTGAATATTTCAAGCTTCTCAAAACTGAAGTAGTTATGCTTCAAGAACATTGTCAAAATGAGGGCTTATTTCTAGTTCATTTCCTGCTTTCCAGATTCTTATAAGTTGAGATAAGGAGGTTCAATTGTCAAGTATGTGAGAGATGTATTTATGAAGTCCCGTTGCTAAGGATTTCTTCTATCTTAGAAAAATGTGGGATTCTTTTTATTTCATCAGCTATACAAAGTAAGGTGCTTTGTTTTTATGATTGTATATATTCTAACAGATGTTATTTAAGGGGGGAATGGGAGATGAGGAGGAGATGCTTATGTAGAAATGATTCTTGTAACACAGTGGACTTTTTTTAACACAGCAAAAATGCTCAATATGTTGTAATAATAATGTAGATAATATTCAATATTATCTACATTAGTTAATATAACAACATTATACTAAATCTTTAATTATTACAAACTGTAATAACAGGATTTGGCTTGAGAGTGGTAGTAGGAATTAAAATGGATGAATCCTGTAAAGTTTAATCCAGATCCAGATATAGATAGATGTATTAGATAGATGAGATAAATGAATAGGTATAAACCTAGATATAGATGTGTAGATAATATATAGATATATGCCGCATACCAATCAAAGTAAATTCTTGTAAGATGACCAGCCATATAAATTTGATACATAAATAAATAAACTGGCTGGATGGGATTAAATAGAACATTTTTGAAAGAACTATAAATTGCTGAAGGAGTATTGGGAGGGCAATTATAACTATGAATCAAACAAAATGCCCTGCTACCAATCAACTAATTAATCCTGTAAACTTCCCTGTTTAATCATTTCAATTTTGAAATGGCTCTTGGCCTCTGTTTGAAGAACTGAGAATGGAAGCTGTGAGAACTAATTTACAATAATATGTCTTCTTTCTATTTGAAATCAGTGATTGTTGTTTTGTAATATTCAGGTGCTCTTTAGAAAGAAAATTCAAAGGAATATATTGATCCATTTTCTTTGCTGGAGAATAAAAATATCATTTATTAGGAACACTTTTAAGATATTGTTCTGTTCCTCTTGACATGAGATCTCAGCCTTTCTAGAGGCTGACTATCCTTGCATTTCTGTCAGAGAGCACAAACTCAGAAAACAGCCACAAATTGGACCCAGTGACAGGTAACACAGTCACATTTCCTGAAAGATTGGTGAACTCCAATGAACCTGGGCTCAATTGTGAGAAAGAAAATGAGCGAGTTCATAAGGAACGGAGTTTCATTACAAATATTTCACATGCCACCTCAAAAGGCTCATCTATCAGGATTGATCTTTACTTTCCAGTGCCCTCCCTGTTCCTACCAAGTGGTTTAGAAAGTGTGACAGCATTCAACTGGATAGCCTCTAATTTGAAGACAAAAGTCACTTACAAAAAATATTCAGCTCATCAGACAGTTACACAGTGAAGATGGTCTCAAGAAATATCGATGTCTGGATTGTAGAGAGAATGAAAAGAATCAGGAGTGAGGAGCATTAATCTTTTCGTTTAGAAAATAGGACAAAGTATATCAACAGTGTGGGGACATGGACATAAAGATGTCTTAAAAGGATGCTGGAGAATCACAGGAGAAATAAATAATTTGTTCCAAAGGATCTTTGGAATTCTAAAAAGGAAATGGAAGTGAGACACATACCAGAAACAAAGAAATTGGAATGTTTGATCATAGAATTTATGATGTGGCCTAAATCCCAATATAACCATTTGCATATCCACCTTGGAACATGGTATTTTGTGAGCAGTACAAGGAATTTATATGCCTTTCATCACACGTGGCATAAACATTCAGTCCTTTACTGTGAAGTGATCAAGATTCCCTTTGATGAAACCTTTCAAGCCAGGGAGGAAACCTGATATCTTTTCCTGAAGACGAAAAATAGCACACTGTTGGTTTCAATGAAGAAATTCAGGGAGCAATTCAGGGAGCGTGAAACCATGAAATCTTTTTTCACATACAGAATTCAAAGTGGGAACTGTGGAGACACCAGCAGCATTTTAGCAATACCATGCAGCTTGCAAGGACACCCATGTCTACAGCTCTCACTAGGAGGCTGCAACTCCTCTATTACTATTGGTTGCACCACAACCACTGGCCAGGCGATGCTGGACAGTGTAAATAATTTACTTCTTCCAGAATGTGCTGGTCAGGATATGTGGGTAGTCATGCTAGGAGTTAAGTTGGTAGTGCCACTGGCTTCTCTTTCCAGGATTGGTTGTTCTCTTCAGGATGTATTGGAGTTTTTGCAGCTGAGCAGAAAGGTAGTGATGTCTATTATCTTTCTCCTATGCTGGCTAGGAATTTTTACAAACCAATTTTAAGAAAGGGAAACAAACAATGATCCTGATTTTCCTCTCTGGGACAAATTGGACCTGGATCAAGAAGTAGTAGGTAGTTAGCACTACCAGCTCATCTACCCAGGGACAGGTTTTTACTAACCACTTTTGCTAAGTGGATTCTGATGAATGATGTTTTACATCCTCTAGGATGGATTGATAGTTGCTGCCAATAGCTAAGCTTTGCCAGGATGCACTAAGGCTGCCAGTTGACCTCTTTCCGGAAGCTTTGATCAACCAGTACTGGAAGGAGAGAATTGGATTATATTCCATTTGGTATTGGAGGAAGACAAGCAAGCACTATTGCCATGGTACCTTCCATGACACACTGACAAAAAGTGTTCATCAGTTGATGCTAAAAACGATAGTGCTGAATGAAACAGCAATCTAAGCCAATTTTTTTCTGGTCAAAACTCTAGAAGTGCCAAGGGTCTTGGAGATGCCCAGTCTTTCAGATGCAAGCCCTTAGATGTAATCAAGACAAGAAACAAAATCATGAGTGATAAAACTACCATTTTGATACGGTTACAGTAACAGAATCTTGAAAATCTGAAAACATTCTCCCCTCTCCTAACTTTACTCTCTAGCTTAGTGTTTTCAACACCTCCATTCCTTCTCTAGGCTGAGATATCTCTTGTCTGACAATTGTTTGGGCTGTGGCTCTTCTTTCTGTCTTCCAAGGTTATTCTCACAGCCCATTAGGGAAGATCCTACAAGACCTTCTAAAGCTGCTCGTATAACATGTACTCTATGGAAAAGAAGACTGAGTGGATAGGCCTCCAGGGAAAATCCCACAAGTAATGAGGTCCCCATTGTTTCTTCCCAAAGCAACCTCAAGACTCATTTAAAGTTTTGTTAAAGCAAAGCAGGCCTTTAAAGGCTCTTTTGGCAGTTAGTGCATGATATGCTATTGTCAACATTTGACAGTATTTAGCAACTAAGATTTAGTAGATGTTAATATCTATTAAGCAATTATTACGATTTGGGAGTATGTTATGCAGTAATCAATTTGCAAGTTTTACTCTTGGACATTTGAATAGCTATAATTTTGGTATTACATTTTTAACATATTAACAGCATGGTGTATCAGTTAAGGTGTTGGACTAGACTTGAAAAGACTTAAATTCAAGGCTATCATTGGGCATTGAAGCTGACTGAGTTATTTAGGGCCACCTATATCTTCTCAGCCCAATAACAAACAAAACAAATAAATAATTAATTCCAGAACTAGTAGCTCAAATTTTGACATCTACCTTATTCATTTGGCATTTGAAAATACATTCTGATTTTTTTTCAAATGTGCGTATTAGTGTGGTGAAAGAGTTCCATTGCTCCCTGTCAGAATTTAATTAAAAATAACTCCAAACAAAAAACATGATTCACATTTCAAAATAGTAGTTCTCAAAGAACCTGTGGGTTTTTCAGTCTTTCAGTTTTCTCAGTAACAGAGAAAATACTTTTGTGAAGAGGGGAAGGGTGATAAATCACAAAATAACATATTTATTAGTGTTGAACAGGACCAATACCAACACAAAGTATTTTAGTGCACTGTTCAGGTTTAGAAATGCAACATCTGTCACATTTACCCCAAACATTACCATGAAATTTGAAAAAGGTTGAACAAATATTTTCATTCGGAATTGGTATTTTGAATATGTTCTAATATTTTAGGAGAATGGTATTAAATTACCGTAGCTTTGTACAAGAAGTGCAAACTTAAATCTCTGAGGGCAAACTAGGCAATTTGGATTACATACTTGTGGATTTAACTCCTCCATTGGTAAAAGGAAAAGATGAAAAGTAGAGAATATTGTGATTATTCAGGGTTGAATCAAGGCATAGTTTATTCTTAGGCTAACAAGCTGTAATGGAATCTTATTTGTCTCCGCATATATTATTTATGGTGTGCATATCCAAGTAAATATATTGTATGTATATGAAAAAAACCTATATTTTGGTATGCATCTTACTGTAAAATATGTTCTATGGTTCCCATAAGCAAAAGACTGATGTCTAATAAGGAGACTTAGGGATGAAATGAGAGACCTTGGTACTGTCTGAGCTTGCTTGTTTTCTTGCAGAAGTTTCATTACCCAAACTAGATAACATCATCAGTGCTAGTAAGGTATATGGTTTACTGTCAGTTTATATTCTGGTGGCTTGCCCTATCAGTGTTGGTGGGGATTGTCTTAGAGATTCTTTGATTGGGCCATTTACTGTTGGCTCCTTGGTAGTTTCTTGATTGTGGTATTGTTTACGTGGTTGTTGGTCTGATGTTAACCTTGGAGTTAATCTATGCTGATCTGGGTGCTGATTGTTGGTGGGAAGGTGCTTGGGTCTTTTTGTTCCATTTTGGGATGTTTGGTTGTCTCTTTTGCATTGTCTATAGATGTTGTTAACATCTAGTTGTCTATTACTGGGTAATTTGTCAGAGTTTTAGGCTTCTAGAAATTCCTTGGCATTTTTGGAATTGGCCTGGTTTAGGATTGTCACATTTTCTCAATTGAAACTATGATTAAATCTGTCTATAATGTCTGCTACAAGTATGCTGGGGGGGAAAAAGTTTCTTCAGATAAATAATTATTCTGCACTTTGCCTCTAGGGATGTTCACAAACTGTAAAGCACAAGTATCGTGTTGTTGGCTAAAAGGTTTGAAAGGCAGTAGCAACTTTCCATACTAAGAAACTATCTGGAAGGATAGTGCCAGAACATTTTGAGCTGTATCACCAGTTTTATAAGGGTCAGAGATTTGCTTTTACTGCACTTTACTTGAAAGCTGGAAATTTTGGCAAGCAAGTGAGTCCTCTGAAATGTAGGGCTGAGAATTATGGCTCCTTAAAATCCAACTATTCTTCTGAGACTCTGCGTGTCACATAGAATTAAACTACTGGTGTTCATTTATTCATGTTCATTTGTACACTGGTTTTTGCCAATCTCTGATATAGTCAAAGTCATCTGTCAAGGCCTCTTCGTGCCAAGAAACCCTGCAAGCAATAGCAATAATGAAGAGTGGCATACTTTCCAAGAAATACCACAAAATATCTTTGAGAAGAAATATATTTGAGAAGAAATGGTGGCAGAGTGGAGAGGGGGGGGGGAATGCATAGTTTCAAAAAAAAACAAAAAACAGATGGCATGAAAGAAGTCTAACACTGTCTCTGCTGCCAAAAAAAACCCCACTTCATAAATTACTTGAATGCTCAGGAACTGCTACGTCTTTTGAAATACATTATCTGGCAAAAATTAGACTTCTCAAAAGGATTAAAAGCTTTAGTTAAAATAGATGTTTACTTCCTTTTTTATGAAATTACCTATGTAAGTATAGATTTCTGTTTGTAGAAGCTGTAATATTAAGCTCTATCTGCAAGCTCTGATATTAAATTTAGGATTATTCTTATTTGAATGAAATTGTAGAAGGAGTTTCTATTACATACAGACTGATATCTTCCGTCAGTGACTTGTTATTTTGCAAAGAGCTATCAGTATTCTTCCTCTAAAAGAATGTGTCTTAAATATTACCTACTGTTTTTCTTTAAAAAAAATAGAGGATGTAAGACAATATATTGATTTCTGAGTTAGCTATATATTGATATGTACTCAGATATATTTCAGCTGAAAACCATTTTTGGAAGGCAGATTCTTGAAGCCTCTTCTATGTTGAAATCAGAAATATTATCAAGAAGCTTCGAGCAAATTATCCCCTCAAAAGAACAAGGTGTATAAAAGCAGCCCTTTAGCCAATTGTATTGAATTCTTCCAAACTTTGGAAAAAATAAATAACCAAAACAAGGTTGTGACAGAAGTCAAACTTCATAGTTTTTCTTTTGTTGCTAGAATAAAAGTGAACTATGATGAATCAAGATTGAATCATGGAGAAAACATCATGACTGTTTGTCTTGGAATACACCAAAAAGTAATCAATAGCTGTTTGGACTAGCCTACAGGTCAATCAAGGAAGGGCCATGAAATGTAGACCACATTTAAATGCACACATTAGGTTGGCCAAGACTGTCTGTGGCTTGTTAGGAACAAGATTGGTGCATCTCACCAATATAGTTATCTCACCTGGACAAAAAGGCATGTTTGATAATCTAAGGATTAATCAAGGTGAAAAGCCAAATGAGACATTCAAATAAACCTTAAAGTGATATTTTTCTGCCCCAGATTCCTTTCCCCCCCTCCTGCAGCTAATAACAAATATAGAGGGAGAACATCTGAGTTGATGGCATGCATATATGATTGAGCAATAAGTAATGAATAAGTAGAGGATATGGAGTTCCAGAATAGCAATGTTATGCCAATAATCAATGTGTGGAACCTATTTCCCCTCCCCAATGTAATTTAGCATGGAAAGGGAAGGGAACAGATTCCAGAATAAGCATGATTACATTGATCATCCTCTTCTGCAGTTAAAAAAGTGTTCTCTATGAAGACACAGAAGTTCTATCAGTTTGCTTGAACCTGATAATACTTCTAATAAGATTTATTGGCAAGGATTGTTGCATGGCACTCTTTTCACATTTTTTGGTATATAAAAATAGAAAGAAAATTTCTTGCCAACCATAATCATTGACCAGCAAGCCTCTCCATCATCTATAGTGCACTTGTAATGTCCTTTTGGCTTAGATCACCATGGAAACATTTCCAGTATTGCTCACGCATCCACATCTTTTGCATCCAACCAACTTGTCTGCAAAGTAGATTACTGAAACATTTCTTTCTCCCCCCCCCAGATGTAGTAAGTGTACATGTAACCAAAGAAGAAAACCTCCTGGAATGCATATGGGTCAACATAAAAGAAAAAAAGAACAATATGGCCATA
>JANHFT010002759.1:4986-26226 GCA_032467955.1 Pseudoxenodon macrops | reverse complement strand
TAGAGATAGAGATAGAGATAGAGATAGAGATAGAGATAGAGATAGAGATAGAGATAGAGATAGAGATAGAGATAGATGTTATGTTATGTGAATAAAAGATTTGGGGAAATAGCAGCATGGGACTGTTTCTCCTCCAAAATGTCAAATGGAGATGGCAGCAGAAGGACAGGGTAGAACATTCTGAATGCATGTTTCAGAGTTTTGTGTATCCATGATAAAAAAAAGCATGCTTTTTTCCCCCCAAGAGCATCGCACGACAAATATTCAATCATACCTTCGTTTGTAAGCAACAGTGACTGACTGCTGTCTTCCTAGGACCTTTACAAAGTATCAGCATTTTTTACAGACAGCATATGTATTTGGTATAAAGACTTGTTGACAGTGGAGTGAGAAGCCATTCAAAGCATGACACTGCATGACAGGGTTATGGAAATCACACAAGAATATTAAAAGCTCATTACTCAAATCACAGTGGAGTGTGATTTCTCATTTCCTAAAATTGTTTGTTTCGCTTAGGTATTTTTATGAAAGAGAATGTTTGCTTTTCATTTCCCACCACTGCTTTCTGTTAGAACTTTACATTACCGGTCTATCTGCATGTGAAATGCAGGATGGAAAAAGATTTAAATTATTCAAGCTTCCAAATCAGCTGCCAGCTATAATTCACTCCAACTTCTTGATCAGCAATTGGAAAGGAGGCAGAGAAGGGGAGAGTCATCCTCTTTCTGAATATTTTACATACTATCTGCATAGTTATTGGTAGAATAAAATGATATAAAGGCAGAAAAACCTTCATCAAAATAACGATAATATATGGAGGCCATCATTTTTTATTAAGATAACAGATTCCCAAAAAAAACAGCTAGTCAGGATTGTATACAGCCAAAAGGATACCACATTTATCTTGGTGATACAGACTTTTATTTAAGAACATCCAGACCAAAAATATTTGTAGTTATATTAAGTCATAAATATTCAGTGTGATTCTTACAATGCAATTACAAGCGGTTTACGAAGGACAGCCAATTCATCTAAAAAGTTGTCTGTTCTTATGCTTTTAAAATGACTGCAACTTGAAAATTAAAAGGATGATTATTACTAATACAGACTAATATAAAAGAAGAAAAAGTAAAAAAGAAAAGAATAATTTGTTACTAAGTTTTCTTAACTAGAGATACTTCAGACTTTTTCAAATCATAATCCTATTAATTTAGTTCATAAAAGGATTTTTTTTAGATGCACACTAAATAAAATGTTGCTACAGAAAGAAGCAATAGTCTAAGTGCTATTGCTATTGCAATCCTATTTCTACCTATTCATAAATAAGTCTCACTGAATTCATTATTATTGTCTCCATAGATGTTTATGTTAGGCTGAATCATGAAAAATATGTTATTTTAAAAATCAGATGACATTGTTAGCCAATGACTTACATGTGCAAAACATGCATTCTACTTTTGTGCTTTGGGACATCATAGTCTCTGCCAACCACACAGCTAGCTAAAATACATTCATCACGTGTAAGTACAGCAGAATTGATTGTGACAGTAGACTTAGGAGAAACAGAAAAGGAGCATCTGTTGTGTAACATAACCTGTCACTCATTCTGTAATTAGCAACCTCAGAAAGGTAAAAGTTTCTTGTTGTAGTATGTGGAAGAATGTGTTCTTATTTACCTTATGAAAATTTTCACACAAAGCATTGTCGCTCTATCTAATTAAGAAGGATCTACTAAGTTTGCAGTTGTTAGGTAATATTAAGGAGGGAACTCTGAATGCCTGAGAGTATCTCTAGCACATTTGCTTTAACAATTATTGACAATGCAATATACAATATGTTATTTCCCCCCACTGCCATATCATCTGATCAACTCTTGTTGTGTGCCCGCCATTATGTTTGAAGAACATAATATTTTCTGTATGAAAAGATTATGAACCTAAATTTGAAGCGAGGATGGTCCATGTATGTCAAACTATATGAAGAGATAGCCTTAACATCAACTGTCAAGTACCCATAGAAAAAAGCTACAAAAGGTATGCAGACTAGAGTTCTTAATCCCATACTGGCATCCATGTATATGCTTTGATATCCATACATTATATAAATCCCCGCCCTCATCATCTTTGTGCCAGGAAAACAGGGGCACATTGGCTAAGAAAAAGAGATTTGGAGAAGATAAGTAGAAAATTTAGAATAGAATAGAATGACAGCGTTGGAAGAGACCTTGGAGGTCTTCTAGTCTAACCCCATTTAGGCAGGGAACCTTACACCAGTTCAGACAAATGGTTATCGAGCATCTTCTTAAAAACTTCCAGTGTTGGAACGTTCACAACTTCTGGAGGCAAGTTGTTAAACTGATTAATTGTTCTAACTGTCAGAAATTTTTTCCTTAGTTCTAAGTTGCTTCTCTCCTTGATTAGTTTCCACCCAGTGCTTCTTGTCCTGCCCTCAGGTACTTTGGAGAATAGCTTGACTTCTTCTTCTTTGTGGCAGACCCTGAGATATTGGAACACTGCTATCATGTCTCCACTACTCCTACTTTTCATTAAACTAGACATACCCAGTTCCTTCAACCGTTCTTCATATCTTTTAGCCTCCAGTCCCCTAAGTGTTTCAGTATATGAAAACAAATGAGGAAAAATAAAACCTGCAAGGGAAAGACTAAGTGGGAGATAGAATGAAAAGAGAGATGCATGTATTGCCAAGAATTACAACAGTGAAGATTTGAAAATTGGATCAAAATAAGTAAGCTAATATTTGACTGAAGGTTTTTAGCTTCAGCTGGATTTTGGTGCAAAATAAGAGGAATTTAGTCATATGTCAGGAAAAACAATGAGCACATTGTGGGTTTTTTTCTGCTCCAGCTTCTTCCTTTTTGTCTTTCATGGATCAAAGACTTCTCAGCAATTGAAATGGATTGTTCAATTCCCATCCAAAATTTATTTTCAGTACCTTTTCTTTCCAGCCTCTTCCTCCTGTATCAGTCCTTGGCTCCTGATTCACTTGTTCCCAGTTCCATAGATTTCATTATTGGCAGAATTGATAGAGTTTTATAAGTGGTATCTTTCTTGACGGGACTCTATATCATCATGGGTCAGCCAGGTCATTTCTAATTCATTTCTAGCAGGAAAAAAATGTCTTCAGCTGAAAGCTTTCTAGAAATCTAATCAAATGTCCAAAGTCCCAAAGGTTTCACATGAAGCTGTTGCTTTAAAATCCCAAATTCTCTTTTCAATAGGCTAATCAAAGTAAAGTTTCTAAATGCCATATAACCTTGTTTAGGCCAAATATTCACAAAATTCTTCCTTGCTCCTTTTAGTTTGAATACAGATTTCTGTCATTCCAAGGAATTCCTCATTTTGATGGATGAGACTCGGGGTTGATGGCTGTATGGCACTAGAGACTTCTGGGAGGACAAGGAATTGCTCACAGTGAGATGCAGAGAACCGGGACTTCATGCAGTGGATCAAAATAGCAGAACTCAGTCACTGGTTGCATTTGCATAGTATCAGAGGCTGCCAGGAGAACAAAGAACTGCTTGGCATGAGTTGCAGAGGACTAAACATTTAAAGTAGGAAGTCTACAAGAGAATATCTATTTGCATCTCCATAAATACTGAAGAATACCAAAGTAACAAAGTCATGGAGAAAAAGACTAGTAGCATTGTGACACACCTGCAACATGTGTTCTCTGTTTGCGTTCTTGCCCTTGGAGGACTACAGTTTTATCGGCACCAGGTGCAAATTGATCAGATTGCTAGAAGAGAACATGGGAAATCAAGTATTCCTTCAGGGCTAGGCCTGGTTGCCTAGCTCCTGATGTTGTCAACAGATAGTCAGAAACTCTAACATATGACACAGTTCTTGTTTACCTGGGGAAGTACCAATCTAGTATAGGATTCTTTTTCTGTTTTCTTGCCATATTAAATGGATTAATGAATACACTTAATCTGATTTTTCCTCTAAGTCCTGCCCAACAGGAGTGACCATTATGGTAGAGTACACGACCATCAACATAACAAATCCCTCTATCATGACAGGGTTATGTATAGAGGGTATTATTCTTATTTAATACTAATTATCATAACTTTTTCCTGGGAGTAAATATCAGAAGGGCTGCAGATAATATACTGGTGCCTGAAAAGAATGGGACTCTAGGACTCTGCTGTCAGAGTTTTTCATCATTGTAATAAGGCTAATTTTCAGACTACAGGTTTTGACTTAAGGATTGCTATAAACCTACATCTTGTTTCTCACACATTTTGGCATCTAGATTTGTAGATATGAGCTGAAGTGTTCATTTCAGAACAGCTTATACATTATTTACATATATGCATCTACATATGTTGCTTTCTTCACCTTGTCTCACCTTTTTTTCCCCATTATCCCAAAGTTTCGGTAAAGTTGTTTTTAGTATATTCATGTTTTTTTTGTTTTGGGTGACATCAGGCTTACTGGTACATCAGGCATCCATTGATAATTAATTTGGAAAATGCTGAGCAGCCATGGCTGATGTAGTCTAATGAGCCAGCTCTCTAAATGTTGCAAAAGTTCAAATCCCAGCATACTTCACTATTGTTGATTTGTATTGGAACTGCTGGAAAATCAGTAATTATTGGAAAGCTAAATGTTCTGTCTCCTTATGTCCAGGTTAATTTGATTTGACTCCAACAAGCCTTAACAGCAGAATAGCGTAAAAGATGGAATCTCTATTGCAAAGATGCATCTTCCATAAACAATCAGCAAACCATCTTGCCATAAGTATTTAAATGAACCTAGTTATGATACTTATTAAGGTAAAATAACTACTTTGGACATTAGAAATGTTTGAGACAACCGTAATACTTTGAATTTAGAATGTCAAAATGAAAATCATAGCAATAGCATTAGTTCGAAGTAAAGATTTTCAGGAACAAAATGTCTTCTTTTACATTTTATGAATATTAATATGGGTACTTTATTTGTAGGTGCATATGAGGGGTAGTCTCTGTATCTATTTGGTTTAAAGGTACAAATCCATAAAGAAGGATTTTGTTGAAAATTGTGTATTGACTTTGGCCAAATGACAAAATTCTAAATCTTTACCTCTAAAGATAAAATGGGCCTTCTTAAGGTATTATATTCCAAAGTACCACCAGCAACATACCATAATTCAAGCAAATCAGAGAGTAAAACTGCTAGATCCCACATGTTATTGTGCTAGCACATGCAGAAAATAACAGTACTGAACAGCCTTCTGATTCATACAGAAATTAGGCACTTTCCTCAAAAGAAGATAATAAATAGTGATCAAAATTCCTAAGAACTTACTTTGAAGTCCTCCACCAAGTTTTTATTATTTGGTAAACCAATTCAAAATATATTGGTGTCATTTTAAAATAAATCTATTTTTATAGAATGATAGTAGCTGAAAAAAACACAGCTGCTAGGAAATAGAAAGTTGTTGTTGTTGCTGCTGTTGTTATGGTTGCACATTTTATGGGATTCTTGAAAATTAATTCCAATGAAAATTGAAAAGTTAGAATAAGTAACATGTAAATAAATGCATTACATAGAGAACACATATTAAAAAATATTAATTAAATAACCCCACTATCTTGTACTTAGCCTGAATTTATTAAACTTTAAATAGATCACAGGGCACAGTATGTCATCAGGCATTTTGAATTAAAGCCACGTTGAAATCACCATGGTGATCAGATTATAGATGGCTCCTTTACTTTTGGTTTAAATAAAGGGTCAATCAGTATGTGTCCACCATAAATCCTGGATTTTGTGGTTTATTATAATTTGTCACTGGGGTCGGACACATTGGGCAGTCTTTTAGTCCTTAATTATTTTTTTAATGAGGTACAATGAAAGACTTCCTAATTTTGATTGTGCAGAAGATATTAAATGTAAAGTTCATTTGCTGCGTTTTATTAGAACTATGAGAGTTAGTTTTACAAAGGCAAAAAGAAGACTATTTTAGCAGTTAATCAAAAGTCCTTTGTGTGAGGTTGAACAATACATCTAACTAGTCCTGGAAGATTCATGGATATTGCAACCAAAAAGGTATATAAGTGATCAAAAGGCAAAATATAACTTGGGATTTGGATTATTTACACACTGATACATTAGAATTAACATTGAGAGAGAGAATATTTCCATCTTGATTTCCGTAGCTGCAATGTTGAATTCTGACTCTGATTAATTTGGTAATCCTAATTGTATTTCAATTCCACCATGAAAGTTCAAATATCATATATTCAGACCAAATATTCTTCACATCAATATGGCAGTTGTTTTTACCCTGTGCTGGAAATCAGTAAATATGTGGATCGCTGAACTCTCTAGGTCCCCAATCTTTGTGGCTTGGCAGCCCTGCTGGGAGGGGGAGAAGAAAACCGGGCTGCATGAGTGGTGGGCCAGTGTGGATGCACATGTGCATGCAGATCAACTGCAAGTTTAGCTGTGACCACATCCGTGTATACACTATACACTAGCCCAGCGCCAAATTCCTTGTGTGTCCAATCACATTTGGCCAATAAAGAATTCTATTCTATTTTATTGAGTTGCATGCATGTGTATCAGCCTGCTTCTCACGTGAGTCAAGCTGCATTCACACGTGTCTCTCACACATGTGTGACTCTCACACATTCACACATGACTCTCATGTGAGTCAAGCTGCATTCACACATGTGTGCTCCAGTCCACTGCTTATGTGATCCAGTTGTGAATAGGCCACGACCCAGTAATGGGCCACTGCCTGGGGGTTGGGACCCCTGCTCTAATCTGAACTAATAAGGGCAAACAGTTAATTTAACTCTTTAACCACACATAAACACATTAATGTGAAAATGTAGTTATTTGTTTAGAATCAGATACAGCCATATGTACAAACCAATAGTGCTTTCAAAATAAGGTTACAAAGTACCAGAAGCCTTTTCTTAGATTTCTGACAAATAAAGGGGAGGAAAGTTTTAAGGAAAAACCATTATTCCTTAACAAGATGTTTTGAAAATGTCCTACAGTAGGAAAACTTTACTTGCTCAATGATAGTAGGATTTCATTGCATTGGAGCATATCAGCAACAAAACAGAGTTCTCTCCATAATATCCAAATGACAAAAACGTACACCTAAAGCTCTTCAGAATCTAATTTATCCCTTCAGTTGTAAAAGAGAAGCATTTTCAGTGTTTACAGCCCATGTTCAGCATCCACTTGAAGCAATTATCACTAAGATGCTTACAATTTTAACACTCACTTGCAGTAGTGTCTCTAATTATTCCATTTTGCTGGCTTCAGCTTGTTCAGAAAATCTGTCCTGTCATCCTATTTACTAAATTCTTCATGCCACTAATGATCTTTTTCATCCCTATGGTTTTTACAGTTAGTCTTAATCATGCTGGTTTCTCTTGCACTGTTTTAAAACTTGTATTTTACTGAGCGGCAAGCCTTTTTCTTCATGCATCATATGCCTGATAACTAATTTCTTTTTTATGTAAACGAATCTATGTGCTTATAACGTACTCAAAAAAACTCAGATTGTTGCAAGACTTTAGACCTAAGTTCCTTGTTTTCTAAAAAAAAAAATCTGCTGCAACAGCAAACTAGCACTTAGAACTTCTCTATTTCACTAGACTTGCTTTCTTCCAACTCTTTTCAATCCTGTTAAAATGTTCTCAGGAATGATAAGAGATATTTTAATTACTGCAGATCTAAGTACTATAAGGACAGTAAAGTAGGTAGCTATGCATCTTCTACATGGTCACTAAGTAAAAAAAAAAACTTGGTGGCACATAATCAACTGATTGATCAATTAAAGTCGATATATCTGTGAAGTCAGAACTCACAGAAAACTAAGCCTTTTCACCAGTGGTTGAGTTCAGAGAGTAGGAAAAATAACCTTTTTTTTTCACTTGCTATCCTTTCAAGCTGACCAAAACTTAAATCCTCATCTCATTCACTCAGGTTTCACTTTATTCATGCTTAAAATTATTTAAAAAAAACATAGGATATAGAAGATGGGAGATATTAGACATTAGTGGGAACACAATGGCATTTTTACGTCAAGATAGTGAAATGTTATTTCTACAGCATCATCTGCTTTATTGAATGTTCCATTAACACATGAATATTACAGCATTGGTCACAGTTGTCTCTCCTTCACCTCAACTTCACATCATCTTACAATTTGGACTTCATCTTTGTTTGACAAACTTCTTGGTAGATAGACAGCTAGCGACATAAATGTTCGTTTGGTCTGCAGCCAACAATAACAGTCAGGATTTACCTACCAAGAAAGTATGAATGCTTTCTTTACTGGATTATTTCTTTTTTTTTCATGACCTTTACAAATTATTACAACTCAGTGATAATGTACATACTTTTGTATCCAAAAGATCTCAAGGTTCATTTATTCTCCAGGTATTCTACCTAAAATGATGAAATCACAAAGTAATAGCAAACAACTGTTGGCGGTAGTTCAATTCCCTTTGATGATTACAACATCCAGATTTCATATCATTATGGAAGCTGTAATTCAAACACATGTGAATTAGAATCGGGATGTCTAGAAGAAACAATATTGAGCTAAAGGGTCAAATCTAAACTGAAGTCAGATAGCTTTTAGCTACTAGATATAGATTCTGCCTTTTCAAGATGGGCAAACTTCAGAAAAATGGAATTACTAAGTCCCAAGATTTGTCAACCAGCACAAGAAAAAAAACCAACCCCTAAATATTTTGTTTTCCTTTATTTTAGCATCAGAATTCAATGCATGTTACTCTTCTATAAAAACAAGCATTTATTTCTGACCCTTCCTCTCATCATTTCAACAATATAATTGTGGAATATATGAGTCATTCTATTGTTGCTAGTAATAAGCAACTAAAAGCCAGAAAGCCTTACCAATCTATTGCTCATAGATCTGTACAGTATGTGCTTTCTGCCTTTCCTTGCTGCATAACATTTTCTCACTATATCCCTTCCAAATGTCTTGAATCCCCACTTCCAACATTCCTTATCAATGGTGGTAACAGTTTAAAAAAAATCTAGAAGTTGCTGAGTTGGTAAAGATGATTCAAAAGCTTGCCCTGAAGGCAATATTTTGTTCTCCTAATTTAGAGCTAAAATGTTCAGCTTGTGAAAAAGGATCTTTTCCCTGTGGTTTATGAGGCCGTACAAGTTATTGCTTATCATTGATGGTAGCAATGTTCCCGCTTTGATCATTAATCTTGAGAGAATACCAAAACTTACAAAATGTCAATATCATCAGAAAGTAATTGGTGACAGGAAATAAACTAACACTTCCCAGACAGGATTGAACAAAGTTGGTGCTTACCAAATATCGGTAAACATTGGTTTGGGGGGAGGAGAAAAAGGACCTAATTTTAAATAAGAACAAACAGTAATATGTTATATAATTTGTTCATTACTTTTACTTTGTATAACTACATATCCTGTGAAATGTTAAATTCCATTATTTTACATGAAATGACTTTAAACTTACCCCAAGTTTTCTATATCTAGAAGTTCATATTTATTGTTCAGTCTTTCAATTGCTGCTAACATTTGGTGATCTAGAAGATATCATGTTCCTAAGACTTTAATTACTGCTTCCTTGATGTCTTTTAATCTCATGCTTGTATCTTCAGTGATTTTTACCTATTCATTTTGTCTTCTGTTGGCATCATTATTTAACTCCTATTTAACATTTTCAAAATATATTAGCCTTTTCAAAATATAGTCCTTTGGGGTCTCAAGAAAATGTCCATAACATCACCTCTGTCATGTATGAAAGAGTTCTCATGCTATGGAAGTTTAATTCCATTGCCTCTATGTTGACAGAGGAAAGACTTAATAATATTGATTATTCACAGAACTTCAATATTTTCTCAGAGTCTAATACTGAAACAGTTGTTCACATTATACTCTATTGCTCCCTTTATAATATTCAGCATGTAGCACTTAGGTGTCCACTTCCTATCAGCTTACCCTGGTTGGCCAGAAATCAAGAGCATTCCACTTTTTACCTTCAGAGTTTTTACTGAAGATTTCCAGGAATGTTGTCATGTTCTGCTGATCATTATTGCAATTTTAAAAATGTGTCACAAAGTTTTTACTTTATAAGGTCATATGGCTAATCTCAATTCAAATCATTTTCTCCAATCTTCTTTTCGTGTGTTGCTTTCATTACTGTGTATTACATTATAATACTAAAGCTTTTGTTTTATTTATTTTTAGTAATTTAATATTTCATATTTTTCCTTACCTTTTGGCCTTTGATTTTAATCAAGAAAGTAAGTTGAGTCTTCTATAATGAGTCTTGTCTATATTTTATTTACAGTATTCATTCCATTCTATTTCTTTCATTGGATTTTCTGGGTATGGACTGAAGAATGCTTTGAAAATATTTTGGAATATGGAATTTGGGATAATATCCATCTTAATATCTTTGAGAGATTGACATTAAACTTTAGGTCACCAACACTAGTAAATTAAAGATCACCATCCATCTAACTCTTTGAAAAGTGCTATAAAGACATCTAAAAGTAAAAATTTGTAACTCCATGCTTATCAGCTTTATTAAATGTTTGGTTCATTTTCTGCTTTATCTCCAGTGCAAAAAAAAACCATATTTGTTATTGCTTGCCTGATTGATTGCCTGATTGGTTTAAATGCAATTTAGCAAGGAAAATGTATCAAATGCATCTCATTATGCAATATTTGCCACTTAGCAAATGAAATATATCAAATGCAGTTGGGCAATGAAAACAAGAGATTAATAAACACCTACAAGATAATTTTCCCTTGCTGATTATTATTATTACTATTTATCTGTTGTTTGAAATCTTGGGATAGAATTCATAGCACATTTTACAAATGGGGGGATGGAAGGATAGATTCTGACAAGAAATAGGGGGTGTTAGGGTTAAGGTTGGGGGGGAATGGAAGAATTGAATTTCTTTGCAGTCATCTGGTCAACAGCTCTCAGAGAGTGCTAACATACAATCTTTCCATCTCCCCCACCATTCTATCAGAAACTATCCTTCTATCCCTCTGCCATCAAAACTGATGAAGCTTCTTGGATGAGAACTGAAACATTTTCCTTTTCTTCCTCAAAGAAAAACAGTCCAGTTCCTGTTTTGAAGAAAAAAGCACCTTTATGAAATGTGTATGTATGTTTATGTATATGCACATACATGCAAATACACTAGAGGTGGGTTCCTGCCGTTTCAGACCGGTTCGCTAGAACTGGAAGTGGGAATTTTCTCCTGCCTCCGAATCGGCATTAATAGCCAGCTGGAAACGTCCCCAAAGCAGTTCTCCTGCCAAAAAGTGGTCCTCTGGCCTCAAATTGGCCAAAAAACAACCCTCTGCACATGCACAAAGCCTTCTGTGCATGCACAGAGGGTTTTCACTCAGATGTGATTAGGGTGTGCGCATGCGCACTTCCAGCACAATTCTGAACCAGTAAGGAAGGTAAGTAGAATCCACCCCTGAAACACACACATACATACCATGCATGTATAATGTTAGAGTACACATGGTGTGACTATTTTGAGACAACCCAGGAGCAAAATACAGTAAACAGGATTGTCCTTCAAATAGTGATTTATCTACAAGGAATATATACATACACGTACTAGGCAAAGTCAGGCAATCAATCATCAACTATAGCATGGAAGCACATACGGAAAGAGAGAGACGCCCTTACAGGGCTTCTCTTATAAAACAGCCTCTTAAAATGATAACAGTTGAATAACCCTGCTGAGGCATTCTCATTGCATCATCATTTCAGTATAATAGCCTTACAGCAGTTGTTCAGCTATTAAATCATTACCTTAACATATACTGTAGTCTCTCTCTTTTTTAAATTCCTAAAGGACATGAAAGAAAAACCATCAAAGAAAAAAAACCATAAAAATGATCTACTAGAAAACTATTCTAAAAGATTAATAGACCTATTATTTGGTATATATAACTAATAAGTTTAATACAGGCTTAATAATTCAAAGAAGTGAAGAAAATGGTCAAGAGAAGCTGCACAGAAAACTAAAAATGAATTAGCTAATTAGATTGTGTAAGTCTTGTGTTTTATTATGGAATGCAGAGAAAATGTGAGGAATTCTTAATGGGAACAATTTCCCAAGTTTTTCCCAGGGTCTTTTTTAAGAGAAAGCGACATCTTTCCACTCACAGGAAGCCACATATTGGTTTCCACTTAGAAGGAAAACAAACCTATTTGGCATATCATAACACAGTTTTTAATAATGAAATTCAGTAAGCTATAAACATGAGATACTATAAAAGTTGCCAGATACAATATACCACGGATAGGATCTCATGCTCTAAACTTTCCAATATTCTCAGTTGATCATTTTAAGCCACTCTGCTTGAGCTATCAAGGTTATGTTGCCATATAATTTATTTGGAGTTGTTAAAAGGGTATGTAGCAAAATCATCCGACATTTCATCAAGCATCTGCTAGTCATAAGGAAAAAGAAATACATTTCAAAAATGACATTGAACATGAATGAGTTAGAGTACTTGACTACCATTTTATTGCAATATAAGTTAAAATTATATACAGTAATTTTGATTATTATACAGTACAGTACAGAAAAATACAGTATTGTTGATTATTTTATACATTAATTAAACTGTATGCAGGTTTGATTTTGATCACTGAATAATATATCTGTCCTTTATCCTCACAAAATGCTGTAGTGATTCCTCTTTCATATGTATGTGTGTATAAAGTCCAATTTACGTAAAGGATTCAATTCTCCCTGTTCCTTACAGATTATCCATTTTATTCTGACCATTTTAAACCAGTTCAATCCATCAATTTAATTTCATCCACCTTCTTATTTTTCCACCGCCTTATTTTGTTTTATTACATTTCTACATTTCATTTCTGCATTTCCTTTTTGAAATCCTTAAGAAAATACATATACATTTTCATGTATGTTTATGCATTTTAGACATTGTAATATTTTAATATGTATATCTCCAAGCAAACTTCCTAAAGCACATTTCAACATATTACTTTGAAGGATATATGAAATTGTTGCATATTTCAATGGAGAAATGCACCTCAGTATACTGAAAAGAAGTCTAAAGTAGCAATAGCAATAGCACTTAGACTTATATACCGCTTCATAGTGTTTTTAGAGCCCTTTCTAAGTGGTTTACAGAGTCAGAATATTGTCCCCAACAATCTGGGTCTTCATTTTACCCATCTCGGAAGGATGGAAGGCTGAGTCAACCTTGAGCCAGTGAGATTTGAACTGCCGAACTGCAGCTAGCAGTCAACTGACGTAGCCTGCAGTACTGCGCTCTAGCCACTGCACTACTTTGGCTCTTTTAGAAGTAAATATATTGTTGTAACACCAGATCATAACATACAGCATACCATAAAATAGAATCAAAAAGTCTAAATATGACATAGTCACATTTTGGTTCATGTAATATTTTGGGGAAATAATTTATATTCCCCCAAAATATTACATGAACCAAAAGAATTTTGGCTATATGGAAATATACTTAATTTCTATTTCCATATAGCCAAAATTCTTTGACTAATGCTTGGTCTTCAGAGGAGATGTTTTGTTGTATTTTCCTTTCAAATTAACAAGGATTAAGATATGCTGCATTTTATTTAGCTGAATTTGATAATCTTACGAGAGAGAAGGTGCCGCAGTATTTTGGAGTATTCAGATATTAATTTATAAAAGCTACCCTGGGAAAAGCTATCCTTTTGAATTTAAAACTGAAATAAATGTTTAAAAATTCAGTCTTCTATGCATTAGTTGTACAGCTCATATAATTCATAGTTATAACAAAAATACTGTTGATTAATATTTTCAGAAGGATAAATTATAGTACCCTTCAAATTGTAAGGTACCTGACTGTAATTGAGAATAAAGTTGTGAGATTATATTAATGTTTCAATATTTAAATCCTACCCTCTAAATTGTTTTGAGAAAATTATTCTTATTTGTGCTACACAAATAAATCTGTCTTTGTCATCTTCATCTTCATTTACTTCTGTCCACAACTCTGTACTGTTTGTACTAAAATGCACATTGCATTCTTTTTTAATGGAAGAATATATTTAAAATATTCAAATATATTTTGGTTCACATTTAAAAGTTTATTTTTAAAGTGTGAAAAAAAGTGTCTTTTAAAAAATGTTACATTTATTTTATACTCCTTTCTGAGCTAAATAACAAGAACAGTGCATATGCAATTGAACTTCTAAGAAGACCTGCTACATATATTGGGAGGAAAAGTAATACTTGGCACTCCCAACATGTATAGCGTTGAAATACATAGATCCCTAAACATAATTAGAAGTTTATTGACATAAAAAAAGCAAAGGTCAAACTTTTAAAAATGTTATTATTGATGTGATGGTGCCTTCATTCAATATCTGTTCTGAAATAGGATTAGCCAAAGAATGCTATGTGATAAGATTTGTTTTAATACGCAAAGTAAGATAGAGCATTCTTGGTTCTAAGTGGAATATGCTTTACTGTCCGATGTGCAAGTTTATGTATATATCACATTTTTCTGCCTATCTGCTATGGCAAAATTGTGTACATTAATTAAAGTACACATCAGGCATTCATTCTTATAGGATAAGCTTCACATGTCTTCAGTACACAATTTCTAGAATGTCTGATTCACAGATAAATGAGATAAGCATTACAGGCAGTGGAGAGAAAATAACTACTATAATACTTATTCTGACAAATGGTATGATTTACCAGATTTTGCATGGTGGTATGTGAAAACAAGCAAAGGAGCTGCCTAGATAACCAGAAATGGCTCAGGCACAGCATTAACTATTGGCTTTGAGATGTACGTATCATCTCAGCTATCTTTTCCAAAGAGTGGGTGCTGCAGTGGAGAGTAGGACAAGCTTGTCCTAAATGGGACAAAATGGTTAATGAGATAGCCTAGACCACAGGTGTCAAACTCAAGGCCCGTGGGCCAGATCCGGCCCACAGGGTGCTTAAATATGGCCTGTGAGGGCCTGTGAGGGCAGCCTGGAAATATGAAAGGACCAGCCTGCGGTGCCTCTGGTGGCTAAAATGGGCTGCGTGCGGCCCCTCGTGACTCATTTCATTTTCCATGGCCATCTGCAGCATTCTCCCAGCCAAAAATGGGCCAAACAATGGGCCAAAAATGGCTGTCAAGGTGCTGCAGAGGCATTCATCCCACCCCTCCCGCTTCCCCCCAAAACCCTCCCTCACGCCAGCCCGCAGAGGAGAACTACAATGCTGATCCGGCCCTCAAAGTAATCCAGTTTGACACCCCATGACCTAGACCTAGGGGTGAAATCCAGCAGATTCTGACAGGTTCTGGATAACCGGTAGCAGAAATTTTGAGTAGTTCGGAGAACCGGTAGCGGAAATTTGAATAATTCAGACAACTGGCAAATACCACCTCTAGCTGACCCCAGAGTGGGGTGGGATTGGAGATTTTGCAGTATCCTTCCCCTGCCACACCTACCCAGCCATACCCACCAAGCCATTCCATGGCCAACAAGCCACGTCCACAGAACCAATAGTAAAAAAAATTGGATTTCACCACTGCCTAGACCTATACCATTAAAGTCTTTAAAGGTCATAACCAACACTCTAAATGCCTTAATCAAGCAGTTCTGCTGACCCTGAATCCATTTCAGACCAATAGTGTGAGGACACACTCTCACTAAACTTCCCTTCGAATTAGCAGCTTTGGCATTTTCAAAAATTGAGCAACCAGGAAGTTGATCCTGAGGTTCAGACTGGGTAGGTTCAGTAATCATTGTAGGAGTGTCACAAATTCTCAGCCAATCATAGAATGTCCACTAAATCATTCAATCTGGGGAACCCTCAGTGTGCATTGAATGTCATCTAGGTGCTAATTATTTTTTCAATTGCTATTTATTGACAGCTCAATCTCTACTTTGTGTTAGGTCATTGCTAGATGAAAGACTACTTTCAATCTACTCCCTAAAGACTCATTGAAGAAGCTTATTCTCAATCTTCTTAGTGAAGGACCACATTGCTTTATTCACTACCTTCAAGAGAATGTTTCCTTCACAGCTTCAAAGTATAATATCCCTTGGAAGATTCACAGAGCTACAGGTTTAACATATTGTCTGATGTATTACATGAATAGAAACCTCCAAATTGTTTGCACCACTATCATGATTATGCCAGTTTTTACTCCTTTTTTCTGTTGTGTATTTTCTGAATCATATTAGTATTTTACACGTTTGTCTTATATTTTGATATATGCACTTACATAAACATACCTATAATTCCATACTAAAAACCGCTATTTGAATCTGCCTTTGAACTTGGGAAATATGGCAATCTCTGTCATCCTGATCAGCAATGTAAAACAGCCATCACAGAAAGTTACATGCTTTTATTTTGCCCCTCACAGTGCTACAGATTGCTTCCAGAGTAGCATAAATTTATTTGTCTTTGCTATGCTTACCTTATGCATAGAAAATTGAACCAGGATTTGCCTAACAGCTGTAGGAATTCATTTGCCACCATCATGCATTAACTTCATGAATGCATAATTGTTCATCAATGCATTGATACCTCTGAATGAAACATGTATCACCCACCATCTACACATCCTTGCAAATGAACTCTACTCAGTTTCTCAATTAGGTGTGAGGCTGAGTATGAATAAAATTGGATAAATCATTTCCAGCCCTTTCTCATTTCTTAGCATTCTCCACTTCCTGATGTGACACAATGTAATGTTCCCCGCAGTGCTTCTTCAGAAAAGGAGATAGTTTTTTGACAAATGCTTTTAATCTGAGGGAAAACAAAACACCTTTCTCGGTAGCTCTCTGATTTTTATGGAAGAGAAAATGGAAGGCTGTTGAAACTTATTTTCTGCTTTAACGACGTTAGCACTTTCTCTCGAGTGAAAGAGTGCCATTTTGTTCCTGTGGCAAAATGTGCACTGAAAAAATATATGTGATAGTCCACTTCCATAATTCACAGCGATATGGAATGAAGGGAAATTCTATTAGTCCATCTGACATGTGAGAGTTACTTTTCACACTGATAAAGGGAACGGCAGTTATCAAAATAGGAGCAGAGACAGACTTTCCTGCCTTCACAAAAGAGACGAACTGTCACAAAAGACCTAAGCATGTGGAAATGGGCAAAAGGTTAGCTACCTTAAATTGCTATGGCTGCAATCACATTTGAAATAAGATACTTGCTGGAATTCTTGTTTGTACCCTTAGCTATCCTTCTAATAAATAGTAATAATCAGAGCTTTTAGATGCTTACCAGGCAGCCCATGGCCCTATTAGGTCATAGTTTCAGAGATATTTCCTTAGCTAAACATGAGAAACAGAATGACCATTGAGCAGTCAAAAAAGCAGTGGGTGTGACTTCAGGCTTACTGCTGACTTTCCCATTGAGTGTCCATGTGGGAAGCTGGCAGAGAATATCAGAAATGAATCTTCCTTCCTTCCTTCCTTCCCTCCTTCCTCCCTCCCTCCGTTCCTCTGAATTGATGAATGGCATAGTTTGGGAATGGAGACTAGGGATGCACTAGACAGGCTATGCAGGTTGGGTAGGGTAAATAAGGGAATGCACAGATCAAAAAGGGTATGTGGAAATCATCAGGGTGTGTAAGAGTTGCTGGAAAAGTGAAGTAGAGCATGAGGGGGATAAACCAAGTTTAAAAAAAGAATGCATGGGGGATTGCAGGTGTGTGTGAGAGGTCACACCAGTCAGAAGCAATAGGTGGGCGCTAGTGTGGGTCAGAAGTATGTGGGGGGGTTGCCCAAAAGGTGTCTCATGAGAACATGGGGTGGGAGGAATATGAATTGGAGAGGATGTGCGGGGAGTTGAACAAGAGGTACCACAAGGAGCAGGGAAGATGAACATGAGTGCTGCAGGTCAGGAAGGATGCGTTTTGACATGTAAGAGGTGCCATGTAGGTCTAGAAGGCACACAGGGGAATTGCCCAAGACATGCTACATGGGTCAGAGAAAGCAAGCAGAGAAGGTGGGGTGTGGGTGTAGGAGAGTGTGTGCAGATGAGCAAGAGATGCCACGTAGGCCTATAGGGAATGCATAAATTGGTAAAAGACACTCAGGGGAGTGCATGGTTTGGTATCAGCCAGGAAGAATGCACAGGAGTTACTTTTCCTTCCCTTCCCCTTTCTATCAGGCAGGTAAGTGACTGGTGCTGGGTGGGGGGAGCCAAACAAGGGATTTTGAGGCTGGCTGGGAAACTGTCATGGAACGTTGCAAATGAAGATTTCATGATTGTAGCAGCAACCTAGCAGCACCGAAGCTGCCACAATTTCCCCATATTTCATTTCTTCAGGTTTCATGTGTTCTGACTTTTGAAGAAATTCTGTAAGTTAGTTCATTTGAGGTATCTTAGTTGAAAAATTGTTGCCCTATAAAGCACTATTTTGCCCAGTTAAAGGTCACGATCAGAGTTTTATTAGTATATAAATTCATCGGGTTCACTGTTCCTAGTCTAGAATGCAAGGAAGGGAGGATGAAATCATGAAAAGTATCAAAAAGCACGAGCAAATCCTAAAAGCTCTCTGCTTCTTACAGCCAGATTAGTGAGGCAGCGTCTCTCAGGCATAGAATCTCGGGTGTTGAGGAAATAGTAATTATCATTTGTATAGAGCAGCAAAGCTTTTTCCAATGTTATTTTATAATGTTTCTTAGGGGTCTGTCACATATTTGAGGTAAAAATAGCATGCAGTTTAACGTTGGCTATTCCAGCTTACCCAAGGCACAGGGAGAAGGCATTATTAAAACATGCCCAAGACACTTCCTAAGGTATATAAGATAAATTCTGCATGCAATCTGCATCCCCAAAGAATTCTCTTAATACTCCTTTAATTAATCCTTTGATTAACATTTGCAAAATGGAAGAATTCACCATAGGACCATCCAATTTAAGGCCTAATCATTAAGCCATCCTATTTTAAACCCAAAGAGATTGGGGGAGGGAGCAGAAGAATGACTCTAGATTTTATGTTTGTCGTGTTCTTCTTTCTTCCCTCCCCATAGTTCAGTTTCCAATCTAAACTCTTGCTGATTATTTCCGAAATCTTGAAGTGACCCTTTGGGTTTGATTCCCTTTATTTTGGTAACCTCCTTCCTACCCAAATCCAGTCATGTCACAGAATTGAAATACTGGCCATCTACCGGTAAGCATCTCTTCCCGTTTCCTCTTAGCAGTTCTGCATTCCTGCTTATTCTAGTGAGAACCCAACTCTCCTCACCCCCATTTCTGCAGGACAGAAATGCATGGTTCCCACCCACCACACAGCTCGTGGGGAACACAGTTGCCAATTGTGTTTTCCTGTTTCACCTAAAAATGGCTGGCTGCCATTTTCTGAGGGATGATTAATACTCTGTCCCCTGTGTTTCGTTGTTGTAGGAAAATGCCTCCACTCTAGTCTGCACTGTCTGAATGCCTCCAACCCTGGAGTCCCTGTCCCTTTGTCTTGAACTCAGTGCCTTTTCCCAGAAAGAACATTCCCAGAGTTTGATACACTGAATCATTACGTTTCTGGAAGAGTATAATTCATTAGATCTTTAGATTCGTTAGTATAATTCAAGAGTATATTTCATGAAATCTAGTTATTCATATGGTGTAATTATAGCCATCTTTTCCTACCAGTTTTAAACCACACAATGATGAAGTAGCCCTTTGCTCTGGTTTATTATTTTGTATATTTTTTGAATTCTTTTTAAAAAAAGTTTGTTTTAACCATATTGCCGGTGGACCATTTAAATGTTGATTTTCTTCCCCTCCTCCTCCTCCTTTTACCCAGCCTCAGATAAATGGTAAATCCAGTGACAGATCCTTTGTCTGTTTACCCATTTAGGCTGTTTGATAGCTGGGTGAAACTGACAAGAGTTTGCTAGTTTCGCCTTCTACCTGAAGTGACAGCAAGCACAATTAAAGAGCCCATAGTTAAAATACACCAAAGTTGTGTGCTTGTTTTTAATAAGTGAAATGAACAGCTCAGGGAGGAATGAAAAGTTTCAGAAGAAATTATTTCTGCCCAATTCTGAACTAGAGATCCCTTGTGTGTGAGACAAACACAATAGCCACTGTACTACTACAATATTATGGCAGCTGCTGCTTTTTATGACAGATTAATGAGTCAAACTTGGAGAAACATAGGAAAGATATTTTAAACTGGTTGCTGTGTAAGCATATGGGTGACCTTTCCATCCACATTCCAGCAAGGTGAAGTAGGTACATATTTTGCCTTTTGCTGTCCATAACTGACCCCTTCTTTGTATAATTGTGTAGATGACCCTGTCCAAAATATTCAACCTCAGCCAAAAACTCTTACTCCTTTCTTCTTAGTTTGCTTAATTAGTTTGTTTTCTTATACTCAATCTGAATTGTTGACCATTGTAGTACAAGAGCTTTGTGTTAGATCTCTTTGTTAACCTGTAGACTACAAATTTTAAATCCCTTCATTTTATTTGCATGATAGGAATCGTCATACTAATTCACTCTTCATCCTTCTTTCTTGAACAGAAAGTATTGAATGTCCCATCATTTGTGAACCTCTTAAGAACTCTGTTTTGTCTTTTATGCTGTTACCTTCTTAAGATTTCTGTGCTGGCTTTTTTATTTTAACAATTCAAAATCTTACTAGTTTTCAAACTATTAACCATAACTATCCAATACCAAGAAATTATTTGATGGTCTTGTATGTATTAGCTCAAGTGTTGTTTAATAAAATATTTAGTTATTATGTATGTATGTATGTATGTTGTATGTATGTATGTATGGTATATATGGTATGTATGTATTTGACTCCTATAGAACACAGATATGTATAATACCTATAACATTCAACTCTGAGAGAAATGGAGCTACCGCATTAACAAGTCTGAGAAGCAAATTTTCATTTAGTCGTGCAACAAAATCTATCTTGTTCCATTAATCTCAAATGCTTAGCCAGAATTAAATCCATCCAAAACAAAAAGACAGCCCAAAAGGGCACTGCTTAGTACCATTAGACAAGTTTTAGAGCTTTTTGACAAGCCAGGGAGGGAACAAACAAACAAACCCTAAACCTCCACCTAAAAAGCTCTAATAAACTTGGCACTTCTGTTGTGTTCTGCCTAATCCCCTGCATCATGCACCCCGGAGGGGGGGATTACTGATCTGCATATGACTAACGGGTGTGCCGTCGCTGGTTGGCTAACTAGCGACGGAAG
>JANHFT010002758.1:169395-185347 GCA_032467955.1 Pseudoxenodon macrops | reverse complement strand
TTTATTGGCCAAGTGTGATTGGACACACAAGGAATTTGTCTTTGGTGCATGTGCTCTCAGTGTACATAAAGAGACAAAATACATTTGTGAATAATGATAAGGTGCAACACGTAATGATAGTCATAGGGTACCTGTCTATCTGCCGCTCCTTTGATGTGTCAGAAAAGGACCTTAGCAGGAACTATGGAAGCGCACATTAATTTGTATTTGTTAATGTTTAGGCTGATATTCCTAATTCCAAGTCTTTATTCCATCCATTTTAAATATTTTAAGAAACATATAAAGCAAAATTAAACCGGAAGCTGGCAACCCCCAGCATCCTTGGTCCTCATGGAAGAAAGGAGTATAAGGGAGTTTGGTGTTTCAGTTGCTCCTTGTTTAAAGTGAATGCTATGTGTGATGTACTCTTAGCCTCCTTCTTTTGGTTTTGGCTTATCATCCTAGAATGCCTTCTGTAGGTCAGTCATAGCAGTGATTTCCCAGGGGAAAAAGGAAGTCATGGTAAGTCCATGTGGAGTTGATCCTGTTCCTAAGATCCACTCCATATGGACATTTGGGTATTTGGGTTTCCCTTCAAATGAATCTATTCAGGAGAATATGTCATCTTTCCCCCCCCCCCATTGCTCCAATACTGAAAGAATCCAGAATCCTCTGCTTTGATCTTTGAAAATTGCATTCATTGCCTATTAACTGTGTTTCCCATTCAATGAATGCCAGTGCGCTGCCCAGCCGTGCTCCCAATGCCTGCTTTGTTAATCAGCGACAAAGAAAGAGAACAAAATGAGATTGGTGGGCGCACGGATGTTAATGAAAGAAAGTGATGGGTTATCAAGTCCCTTGGATTCCACCTCAACCTACTGCCGTAAGGAGCCGCTTACTTTTCAGCCTGTTCGTGTCATCCTCCTGTTTTGCGAGTTAAAAGAAATCTGCAGCTGGTAAGCTAGATGACTCTTTGCAAAAACAAGCACCACCACGATGGATGGACCTTGGAGCTGGCAGGTGGCTTATCACTCCCCAGGAGGAAATGAGCAGTCCTGCCTAGCAAGAATGGGCTCTAGCATTAGATCAAGGAGGTGGCTGTCTTAAGCAGCTGATGTCTTTTGAATGCCACGTGTTGGGAGGTTGAAGCATTCTGTGTGTGCACCTGAGTATTCCCCAGAGCAGGAATCTGACTTCAGCAATGATTAGAGAAGCCGTTTTCATATTTATTAACAGAAGGGAGGTTTATTTACAAGAAATACATGATAGGGGTTAGCAAAGGCTGGCACCTCGCTAGCTACATCCTACGAGAGGGTTGCCTAAGGGCTTGTGCTCCGTACATGTGTGCCTGGAAATAAAAGCAGAATGAAGCAACTTGAGGTTAGACAAAAAGCTGGTAGAGTAATAAACAAAGAGGAGATGCAGAATCAGTCCTTACACATTTCTGTTTATGATGTTACCCGGTTTGGCAGTGAAACATCTGCAAGAAAGCCACCAAGCTCAGAAAGCACCAAGGACCCCCAGGATCTATGCCAGTGAGGACTAACCTTTTTGGTGCTGAGTGGCCAAAGCATGTGCGTGCGAAACCCCAAAATGCAATGTGAGCGCCCCCTGCGCATGCCCCCCTCACCCATTTTTGGTTTCCAGGTTGGTGCAGGATGCCTTTCAGGCCTAAAATGGGGTGCAGGGAGGGCGCATGTGCGTGAACCCCCCCAAATACAATGCAAGTGACCCCCGAACATGCACAATGCATGTGTGCATCCCCCGCATGTAGCGCCCGCATTCGTGGCAGATACCCAAAGACCAGCTGGCTGGCGGGAGGCGTGCGTGCAGGCGCAGTGGAGCTGGGTTGGGGCAATGGCTGATGTGCCCACAGAGAGGGCTCTGCATGCCACCTGTGGCACACATGCCATAGGTTCGCCATCATGGATCTATGCTGTTGAATTAGCACTTCCAAAACTTTATGGGTGCAATTAACAATTACTTCATATTTTACTGTTCTTGTTTTACTTCCAGGAATTGACAGAGATATAAGTGAGATTTCTCTGTTTTAGGTTGCAAAAGAATTTGGGGATTATTGCTATTAAGAGGGGTGGCATGATGTTTTGGGCTATCCTGCCTCTCAGAAGCAGTTTTAAATGAGAACAAGTGTTCCCAAGAATGGACTGCAACTGTAAAGGACCTCCAAGAATGAGATCTGCACTACCTTTTAACATTTTATCCACCAAACTGGGGACAGGAGCAAAGGTGTCCATAGGGCATAGTTAAAAAAAGTCAAGTGGGCAGCTAAAGTGGTAGGGCCATCTCTACCTATGTTCTTATGTGCCCATGTGGTATATGTGGAAAAACAGGCAGATCACACTGTTGTGGCTACAGGCTTGACATTTTAGAACTTACCCCATGGGCATTCCTGGACAGATGTACAACTATATTGTATAAAAGATCATGCTAAGCTGCCTTCTCGTGGCTGAAGATTTGTTATTACCTGCTGTGTGTTCATTTAATCCAGGAGCCTTTACTAATTCTATCAGATGACAGCTTTATGCTGGTTCTATGACAGTAATAAAGATTTAATTTGGTTTGATTCGATTTGATTTGAAATGACAGCTTTCAGATTTGTCAGCCGGCTATTAACCCAACACGTCTGGGAATTATGGGAGCTGCAGTTCTGCATTTGGAGAGACACCAGGTTTGAAGAGACTGATTTAGTCTGTCATATTCTGTTCTCCGGAGAGCTGATAGTTCTTTTAATATAAGGTTTACTCTTTAAAAAAAAAAAACCTTCCACAGCAGCTAAAGGTTAAGAAATGGCGCAAAGAATAAGTTGCCTCAGTGTACAAGTATGTATGTGTACATGAGAGCTAGAGATGTGATATTTCCATGTCCTACCAGGAAGTGCATTTTCAAGACGTGATTGGGACATGAGAAATGATAGCACCGCATTTTGTTTATTTTTGGTGTCATGCTAGCAACTCTCCAACAAAAATGGTACACTCAAGTGTATTCAACATGATATCCTGGGTTTGCACAATACGGAGAAGCATTGATTAATCACAGAGGGTGAATCTGTAACTGGTTGTTAAATCCCAATCTGCTTGGCTAGTTAGCAGTTCACTATGTCGTGCAATCCTAGCCAATTGGTCAAGAGATTTGTGATGAACAAGGAGTTCTCCCTTGCTATAAGCCACTGGTACCCATACACCCTGGATTGACTCTGCTTACCCTTCCTGGTTATGGGATCCTCATCAGGGGTGGGCTTCAAAATTTTTAGCAAGGGGTTCTCTGCCCAGTTGCTGTGGGGGGGCATGATGGACGTGACCTAGTTGACCTCATGCACCATGGTGTGTGTGGGGGTGCTTTTTGCCCTCCCTGGGCTCCAGAGATTTTCCTCGAGCCTCCAGGAGGGCGTAAACGGCCTCCCCAGGCTCTAGAGGCCCGTTTCTGGCCTTCCCGAACTTCCTGTAGACCCATCTTTCACCCTCCCCGAGACTCCGCATGCGCCCTGCACTTACCTGCATCCAAAATGGGCCACGTGGGGACTCCTGGGAGGGGCGGGGGAGGCGGGGCA
The DNA here is from genome assembly GCA_032467955.1 of Pseudoxenodon macrops. Classification (NCBI taxonomy): domain Eukaryota; kingdom Metazoa; phylum Chordata; class Lepidosauria; order Squamata; family Pseudoxenodontidae; genus Pseudoxenodon; species Pseudoxenodon macrops. The sequence goes on along the minus strand of JANHFT010002758.1, from coordinate 181,800 downwards.
GGGCCAGCCAGGAGTGGGATTTGGGGTTTCTCCAAACTGCACAGAACCTTAGCTAGAGGTTCTCCCGAATTCCTGTGAACCCCCATCAGCCCACCCCTGGTACTATGTGTCCTTAGAGAAGAAGCCTTTTTAAGAAGCCAGTTCCAGTAAGGAGCATCCCTTTTGCTCTCCAAATGGCAATGGGAGAAATTGCAGATCACATGTATTCTGGCAACAAGACCCTCATAACTGGGAATGCAGAACAACTTGTATTCTTTAGGGTCATATGTGACTTTCAGACTAATTTTATAAGTCCCTTGCAAGCAGTGATTTCAGATGCTTGGCAAGGCCTCGCTGCACAATGCATAAACAAGTGTAAAGTGTTACTGAACATCCAAATTTCAACACGGTAATGCTAAATATATAGATAACAGGGATGACCCCAAAGGAGATCCTAGAATCACAGCTGACAGATTTAAAAAAAGAGAGAGAGAGACGGAGGAATAACTGTGCAGTCTGTACCGGAGGGGAGCAGCAGCTTCTGGCTGGTGGTATAGAGCTTTTTTTTTTCAAGCATGGCAACTTTAAAACACGTAGACTTCAACTCCCAGAATTCTCCAGTCAGCCATGGGGAATTCTGGGAGTTGAAGTCCCCTTATTTTAAAGTTGCCAAGTTTGAAAAACACTCCTTTGGAGGAGGTCTTTCCTGTCCAAGTCCAGTTAGTTGGCAGAGCAATAGTAGCACCAGAGCTGTTTGCAACCCAGCCTTTAATGGCAGAGCAAGCTAATCTTATTGTACTCGCCCCAAAACACTCATAACACAGACATGCATGTCTCTTCTTAGGAGAAGAAGAAAGCAGGTTTCTCTCTTCCAACTGTTCCTGGCCCGGAGCCTTCCTAACTTTTGCAATGAGTTTGAGCAACATCTGCTTTGCCCATTAAAAATGATTTTTCCTGACCCTGGCCTGGAGCCTGGATTTTTCCTGCAACTCATTAACAGTAGTTTTCTTTGCAGGCCTAAGAGTCCACTCAACGCCAACTTGGGAGAATAGCCCCCAGCCCCTGCATATGGATCCTTGTGCATAGAGGTTCTGTGTGTAAGCCTAACTCTGGGGGTTGGTTCTTCCTTGGACAGGGGAAAAGCAACTATTAGGGACTTGAGAGCTGTTTTTTGACAAAGGGATAAAGGATGCAGCAACAGGGACACCACAATTAAGACACCAATGCTATTACTTAGTAGCCCATGGGACCAGCCTTGCAAAATTGAGGCTCCGCTGTCTGTCTGGACATAATGTCATTCTAGATCAGGGCTGTCAAAGATGCATAATGCGCTGGCCACACCCATGCCCGGTTTAGCGATACATCATGTGACGATGCTGTGACAATGGGAGTTTGACACCCCTGTTGTAGATTATGGAAGCAGAGAGGCTTCACGGCCTGCCTTGTTGCCATTGGCTCAATTTCTCTGAGGTCACAGAATAGACTAAAACCAGGATGGCGAACCTATGGCACAATTGCCACAGTGGCACACGGCACCCTCTCTGTGGGTATGCGAACTGTCGCCCCAGTTCAGGTCCGCCGCACATGTGTGCGCACTTCCCTCCGGCCAGCTGGTTGTCGGATCTCTGCTATGTATGTACGGAGGTGTGGGGTGCATGCAGGACATGTGTGTGCATGCGGGGGCCACATGCAGGGGGGCAGGCTGCATGCAGGGGCACGTGCGCATTGCATTTTGCGTTTGGGCGTGCTTTTGGCACTCAGTCTGGAAAAGGTTAGCCATCACTGGACTAAAATATGCCTGAGGCATGCAGAGGTAGAAGGAGCGAAATCACACCACCGATGCACAAGATTGGGTTATTATTTAATTTCAACAATTCCCCCCCCTCCCCCCAGGTTCAGTATTCGCAATCATGAGAACAAGCTGCAAGTAACATCATGCAATAGAAAACAGCCTACTTAAAAAAAAGGAGATTCTATCTCGTTGCATTATGTTTATTTGAACAAAATGAATTTCAGTGGTCTTCTGAAAGCACCAACAAAGAACCATTTTATTATTGCCAGTCTACAACTGCGGTAAAGTTCCTGCCTCTTTAAACCATCCACCCAATATTTGGTGGTAATATTTCAGAGGACGAGCTAAAGGCGTTGATCATAAAATCTGGCAGATTCATAGGGAAATTGATAGTTCTTAAATAATTTTGCTCTCTCCATCATTTTGCTTTCATGGTCGAAGGCATTACTGAACCGAGTGGAAATAAATTGGCAGCTAAAATCAAGTAATTCAAGTTCCTATTGGTGCCAAAGTCACGTAATTCAACCTATGTGCACTAGTTAGGATCTGTCAGATGCGTTTTATAACTAGCTACTAAAGATTCCAGGCTGCTTGCAAAAGCTTTTCAAAAGCCTTAATAGGATGCAAGAAGGTCTGAATGATTGGAAGCTGTAGGACTTATAATCAAGTGGACCATTGAATAAATGCCTAACGAGCTTAAGCTGGCTAGATCCAATGTGCTGGGATATTGTGAAGGAAGGATGAAACCACAGGTTTCCCTACTTCTGTAGAAGCTAGGACAGGTCATGATCTTTTGAATAACGTTTTGTTGGTGAAAAATCACCTGAATGCTTCTGGGGTCTTATAGCACAGCTATTGCACATAAAAGAGGTACAGGTAGTCCTTAATTTACAACCACAATTGAGCCAAAAAAATTACGTTGCTAAGTGAGAAATTTGTTAAGGGAGTTTTGCCGTACTTTACGACTTTTCTCGCCAGGCTTGTTAAGTGAATCACTGCGGTTGTTAAATAAGTCACACAGTTGTTTAGTGAATCTGTTTTCCCCATTCTGGCTTTGCTTGTCAGAAGGTTGCAAAAGGGAATCACATGACCCCAGGACACTACAACCATCATTAAGGTGAGTCAGTTGTCAGGCATCAAAATGTAAATCACGTGACATGGGGATCCTGCAACCATCATAAATATGGGGAAATGGTCATAAGTCACTTTTTCCAATGCTGTTGTGACTTTGAACGCTCACTAACCAAACTGTTGTAAGTCGAGGAGTACCTGTAATTGTGCTTGTAAGGGCTGGAATAAAGCTGGTTGCAGGTACAGGCCACCATAAGGTTAAGTAACGTTTGGCCTTTTAGATGCTGCTTATCAGCAATTAGGTATCAGTAAAGCTCGAAATAATTAAAATATGGAGAATCTCAAATTGTCCAGCCTCTGTTTTAACTGCTGCCATTAAGGAGGCATCAAATAAAGTCACCAGGGGAAGCATGATAGCAGCGTTCCAATATTTGAGGGAATGCCACAGAGAGGAGGAAGGGGCTCAAGCTATTTTCCAAAGCACCTGAAGGCCAGACAAGGAATAATGGATGGAAACTGAACAAGGAGGGATTCAACCTGGAAATAAGGAGAAATTTACTGACAGTGAGAGCGATAAACCCATGGAACAGAAGTTGCCTTCGGAAGTTGTGGGAGCTTCATCACTGGAAGCTTTCAAGAAGAGACTGGACTGCCATCTGTCAAAAATGGTATAGGGCAGGGGTGAGTTCTGCTTCTTTTTGCTGCCGGTTTGCTCAGAGTTGCGCTGCGTGTGTGCGCATGAAGTGCGAGCATCAATAAAAACTAGTTTCTGTGCATGCGCAAAAGCAAACATTAGCTTCTGTGCATGCGTGGAAGCAAAATCCAAGATGGCGGTGCCCACGGAGACACTAATGGAACTGGCTCCGTGACATCACCATGGAGTTACTACTGGTTCTATAGAACCGGTAGAACCGGTAGGAACCCACCTCTAGTGTAGGGTCTCCTCCTTGGGCAGGGGGTTGGACTATTTGACCTACAAGGTCTCTTCCAACTCTGTTAATCTCTGTGTTAAGTTAGGTGTGAAATGACTGAACCAGAATTGTATTAAATGTACCTGAGCTGGTAATTACTTGCTGTTCTCCTTCTAGCTGCATGGATGAAAATAAGTTTGAGTAGATGATTCCCAAGGGGTATCATGTCACTCGGTCTTTCGTTTAAATTCATCCTTAATTGCTATGATAAAAGTTGAATGGCTACCATTCCTTTCTATTAGCAAGCAATAAATCAATATGCATGCTATACCTGGGGATGCAAAGAGAGCAGAGCCAGTTGAGTGCTCTTTATGCTAGTGAATTAACCTCTGGGATCTTAGAAAGGGGATGCATCAATGCTTGGAGATGCAGTGTACCATCCCAACATCTTTAGAAATCGGCTATTTTTTGCACAGTATGCTGGACCAGGTTACTCAATTAACTGATGTTGTGATTTTGCATACTACACTGAACGCTAATCTAACCAAATGAGCTGAGCTGAATGCTAAGCCATAAAACTAATCAAGGTTAACACTAAGCTGCATGTTATAACACTAAGCTGTTATGGGAATGCATACGCGAGGTCTTTGAGATTGGATTGTGAAGGCCATTATGCCTCTCTCCTACTTAATGATTATTAATTCATGTCCTGTCCATAATTTCCAGATAACTTCCACTATATAAATAGACCAGCTACAACAAAGGAGGTAGAATTACTGCTGGCAATAAAAAAAAAAGGTTACTTTTGTGCTAATAGTCAGGAGCATGGCTATCATTAAAAGGCAACAAATCTACTCCTCACTCCCTTTCCTTTGACTGATCCTTTGTATTGCCACTGAGTTGTAACCAGGACACGGCACATGTCAGGATCCCACATGCTTCTCTTTAGCCGTTCAGAATCACCTTGAACCATGAGCTGGGCAGCAAATACCTTTGATACTAGTAATAGCCGGGTGATGTCAGTCCAACATGGTTGACCAGACATAGAAACCAGAATTACAGAGTAACAGAGATTAGGAAAGGACCTTGGAGGATTTCTATTCCAATCTTCTGCTCAAACAGGAGAAATTATACCATTTCTGACAAATGCCTGTCCATCTCTTCTTAAAAACCTCCAGTGATGGAGCACCCACAACCGTTCCACTGGTTAATTATTCTCAACGTCGGGAAATTTCTCCTTAGTTTCTAGCTTGGTTCTCTCATTGATTGGTTTCCATCCATTGCTTCTTGTCCAGCCTTTAGGTGCTTTGGAGAATAGGTTGCCAATGCCATAAGGGTAAGAACTACTTTTATTGTAACAGCTATAGTAAAAGAACCTGAATGCATTTCCTTCGCCTGATCTATATCTTCAAGTGAACTAGAACTTTTCACTTGTTGTCCAAGAAGCTTCTTCAGTTCTGAATGGATGGTGGAGAATGGAAGGACTGAGAATCTCCATAGACAAACTTTTGTCTGAGACATTTTCTCCTTTTATTTTCTTAGCCTAGACTCCAGATACCAAGATACCAAGGCGATGGTCTTATTTGACCATTGTCTTGGTAGCAGCTCTTCCTTTTGTGCATCGAGACCATTCTGCATGTCCTCTCCGGGGGCTTCAAATGGTTTGGAGCCTGTGAAGATTTTGAGAAAAGCAGGGTTGGTTCTCCCTTCCTCTTCTGAAATAATCAAAATTCAGTTCCACTCAAAAAAACAATTAAAATATCACCAGAAATATCTGTTTGTCATCTAGTCCTAGTCAAAAAGCCACTAATCTCCCCCCTAATAGCAGCCCACTATTTTAACCTTGGTCAAATACATTAATTTTGTATTCTTATTTTCTTTAAAATCCTCAAAAGAGTTCTAGCATTTGCCTTCTCATATTCGCAAAGTTTTTTCTTTATCTCTATCAATCCCCCTTTATATTTCCTACGTAGACGTTTCCAGCAAACCTTTCTTGTAATTCAACACAATAATCCAAATCACTCATGTTTTTTATAATATCTGTTTCTTTTTCAATTTTCGAGTCAACATCTTTAATTTGTAAATCCGTTATTTTTTTCTCCTTCTTGTAAACTATGATTTTTAATTTCACCTGTAAACCAGTTTCAGTTTTATTCAATGTGGCTTGATTCTCTGGAGTTTTTGTCAGCTGAAGTTAATAAAGAGTTAAATAGTTCAGAAACCTCCTGTCACCATACATCAAACATTTCTTTTAAACTAGCCAACGGGTGACCTCTAATATTTAATTTTCAAAGTGTTTTTATCAGTACAGAGTGTAAAGAGAAGTTTTTCTCCTGAGAGAGAATCCTTTCAATCAACAACAGAATCTTAAATCAAGTCCATCTGAGACCCTAATTTGTTGTAAAACTTTCAAATCTAACAAAAATCATCCTCTTACTGTATATTCCAAAATATACAATCCTTTGAATTTATAGTTAAACTGTATTAATTAAAAAGGATTAAAGGACACACACTCAATGATTTCAATGAAACTTGCCTGTCCAAAGGTTCTTGATCTTTAAAGAAAGCCAAAGAATGATATATATATATATATAAAGCAATTAAGGGGTATGCCAGTGGAACTTAAAGTCCATATAGGTGACATTAGTGGATATAAGCATTATGGAATCCCACAGGCAACTGCAAGCATATTAAGAAACACACTTCCTGACATCTGTATGAAAAAAACAGCAGCTTGGTGCACATGTGGGTAATCTGATGATTTCCAGAGAGATTGCAGCCTGACCCTTTTTTCACCACAAAGTGTTATCTTTTAAAATGAATGTTAGTTTACCATTAGACTCATCAGAAACCCTGAATAGTTAAGAATCCAGCTAAACAGCACCTCTGAGCTGGCCATCTTGCAATGTTAAGCAGAGACGGATCTAATTAATAATTGAATGGGGGAACCACTAGGAAACATCACTAACGTAGGTTAAAAGTTCCTATCTTTTTTATTACCCTACTCTAAACAACTCTTACATAATTTTTCCCTATATTGTATAGATTTCAAAGTTTTCAGCTCCATATTTGCTGTTTGTATTACCGGATCACTAAATTGGAACAGATTATTCAGGCCACCAAGTCTACCCATTTGCTCTGTGCAGGAATCTCAAACCACCCACAACATATGACTTTCAGAAATTCAGGGAAAGGAAACTACCATTGGTGCCACTAAAAACGGCTCTTACTCTTGGAGATTTTTCCTAACAGTAAACCAGAATCTCCATAACTTAAATCCATTATTTCATGTCATATGAAATAATGTAAATATAGTAGATGGTAGATATATTTTCACCTCACCTTCTTCTGCATGATATTTTTTCAGGTTCTATCATAGCCACTCACCAACCTCCCACCCCATCCTTCTATGTTGCTTTAGCATGACAGCAATATTTGCGGAATGGATTAAAAAAAACAATTAAATATAAAAAAGACCAATTTAATTATAACAGATATAGCAACCAATGAAGACCTTGATAGGCATATTCTACCTTTTAGGATTAACTATCAACAATAAACTATCAACCAGTAATAAATAGGCCAAAGGTTATCACTTGATAGGGTAGCTAAGAAGGCCTTTGTAAAGATATTTAGATGCTGGAATGTGTCTATACTTAAAAGCATCAGAATTGTGCATGCAGTAGTTTTCCTTACAATAGTCTAATGGATATAAAAGTTGGACTTTGAAAAAGCAGGATAGAAAGAGTATTGACCCTTTTGAATGTTGATGTTGGGGAAAGCTTTTGAGAATACCATGGATAGCCAAGAAAATAATAACAATAACATACAATACTGACTTGATGACACATAATCAATCAATCATAACATCTCTCCTTCAACCTTCTCTTCATCAGAGTAAATATTGCCAGTTCATTCAGTTTCCTTTCATAAACCTGTATTTCCAGTTTCTTGATCACTTTTACTGCCTTTTCTCAAACCTGTTCTAGTTTGCCTGAATTCTTGTTTAAATGGAGCACCAGGCACCGGTTGTTGTTTTTTGTAACCATTTTACATTTTACCAGGCCCAATGTAGAATAAAATGGATTGCTTGCTTCTATAATTTAAAAAACTGTACTTCAGTTGATGGAGCTTAAAGTATATTTTTCAAGCAGGTATTTTTTCCCCCCACAGCTACATTGGAATGATGACTCACTTTCAGTTTGTAATCAGTTACTATTCCAAAGTTGTTTTTCAACAAGAGGAAGAAATACAAAAGAGAGAAAAGTAATGAAAACCCCCTCTATATTCTAAGGAATTGTGTGTTCAGCTATACAAGGTATAAAGGCCACCTGCTCAATTGCTGCTAATTGCAGGTGGTATGTCCTGAAAGTTGCTCTTTGTGCACCGTAACTGCTCAGTGAGTAGAGAATATTGGGAAAAATATAAGGAAACAAATTTCCATGGAGTAATTTCACCAATCAGGGGATGAAATAAAACCTAGCAGAGTAGATTAAGGAAGAGTTCCAAATTGTCCCTGGGAAGAACAAAAAGTATCCTGAAGCTGTGGGTATTTGACTTCATTGAGACCCTTTAAAAGGAACAATGCTAGAAGTACGGAGGAAACAAGTTCAACTTGAGCTTTTAGTAGAGTAAAGCAAATGTGTCTCAGAAAGAATAACACAAACCTGTTGAGATGTCCCTCATGGGTAAAAGTCAGCAGTTGGATGTATTTAGTTGAAAAGGAATAGAAAAATTAACGAGATAAGGAAAGTATGAAGAGCATAGCTTCTTAAATTCTTTCCCACCTTTTAACCAACATTGACCATAGAAAGGCATTTATATTTCTTTTGTATAGTAAAGTAATGTACATATCTGTGTGGTGGGAGGGCACTTTTCCCCAACATACTAATCAGATGTATGCATCTGTGCAGTGGTTGTGTGAGAGAGAGAGAGGGGGGAGGAATCTAACTAGGAGGAGTGCACACATATTACCGAAGTCTGTACTTGTCTGCTTTCCCCTTTTGTTGTGTCTATGGTTTTTTTTTAATGTGAAAATGTCTACCAGGAAGTACACAGCAAGCTGCATGTCAACAGGATGGAGAAGGCAGGGATTTTAAAAAATGGAGTAGTCAGCAACATCCTACATCGAGGGTTGACAACCCATGGCTCTGGAGCTGCATGAGAAGACCCTCCTCAAGCGAGCACCAAAGCGCACCAAAGGCATGTGCAAGGCAGCCACCCAGTTGCTTAAGGAGGGTCTTTGGATGTGGCTTCCTGCCTTAAAGATCCGGCTATCACCTTGCCATCTCTCCCCCCCTCTGCAGTTCTTCAGCCGATAGGAGAAGGCATAAGCTGCATCCCGAAGCTGCAGGAGGCAAAGACTGCCTTACACACAAATGTGGTGCAAAGATAGATACAAGGCCACTTCACTCCTGCACTAAGGCTCCAGCAATCCGCCTTCTCCTCTTATGTGGTGGGGCGGGCACTGAAAAGCGATGACTGAAGCTTTAGTGCAAGACCGAAGCGACCCTGTACCTGTCTTCATGCCACATTTGTGCATAAGGCAGCCTTTGCTTCCTGCCGCTTCGGGCTGGAGCTTACACACTCCCCATTTGGCCGAAGAGCTGCAGGGGGTGGGGGACGACATGGCAAGGCAATGGCCAGATCTTTAGGGCAGGAGAGAAGCCGTGTCCTTTTGCCTCCAGTTAAGACCCTCAAGCAAGCAGCTGCTTGCCCTGGGGCACCTTTGGTGCACTTTGGCACTTGCTTGAAGAGGGTCTCCCTGTACGCATGCACCCTCCTGGCCCTGCCACAATTAGCCAGGGGGTTGCCCAAAGGAAAGCCTCCGCCGTGGCTGATGATCACTCCTCAGCAGAGAGAGAGAAGGGGAGAGAGTGGGAGAAAAAGAGATGGGGAGAGGGAGGGAGGTAGAGAGAGAAAGAGATGAGAGGGAAAGAAGGAGAGGGAGAGAAAAAGAGATGAGAGAGGGGGAGGAAGGGAGAGGGGGAGATAGAGAGGGAGAAAGAAAGATGGGGAGAGGGAGAGAAAAAGTGATGAGAGGGAGGGAGAAAGAGCTGGAGAGAGAGGGGGGAAAGAGGGAGAGATACCTGTTTCCCATAGAAAAGAAAACATAGTGAGCCACAGAACCTGGGTAGACATGGCTGGGGGTGTCATATGACTCTGTGGGAGTGAGTGACATCAAGTTGGCCATGCCCACCCAGGTTTTATGGCTCCTAGTGTTTTGTTTTCTCTGGGAAACGGGTCCAAATGGCTCTTTGAGTGTCTAAGGTTGCAGACTCCTGGCCTAGGCCTTTCACTGATTCTCCTTTCCATAGAGTTGTATTGGAGTATTTTTAAAAATGCCTACTCTTAAATTTTATCTACTTTTTACCAGTTTCTCCTACCATACAAGTTTCATCCCATTGTGTTTAACTTTCTGAGAGTTTATCAGGCTGGAAGTGTACTAAGCCCCTTTATGTAATTTCTTTACAACATTCTGATGGGTTGGAAAGTATTAGAAAGGACATATAAAGAAGGTAAAAAGAAGACAATTTGCCAAGAGAGAATACAGAAAGATAGCCTGAAACTACAGAGAGGATGTCAAGCCAAAGTTGGCAAGGGATGCTAAGAACAACAATAAAAGCTTTGAATACCTTTTAAAAAGAGGAGAAAATCAGTATACCAACTGTTTAATGAAGAAGACAAAATTCAGTCAGAACTGCTCAACTCCTGTTTTTGAGTTGTCCTTTCTAGGAAGAACATATGTTCCAATGGTCAGTTCCAAGGAGACAATAAGAAAACAACACTGGATCTGAGGACCGGTAAAAACATGGTCCGAAAATACCTGTTTACTGTGAATAAGTCTAAACCGCCAGGTACCAGAAGTATTACATCCCAGGAAATTGTTTCCATGAGCCTGTAATAACTTTTCCTCTGGAATTCAGTGGTACCACTGAAATTCAAGACTTGATGGAGTTGATAAGATACTTTTGCAGATATAAGAAATCTTGTTATGGGGAATAGCAGTTTCCAAAAGGCTACAGATGTATGAATATTGGTATGGTCCAGTCCACTCTCAGACTTCTTGATAGTTTCCAGTTTCACAGATACAGAAAGAACTTGCTTTGTCCATTCCTTTGAGTCTTTCTTTGAATTACCTTGGGATCACGGAATGTAAAGGTTGCAGGAGATGTTAGTGCTCATCTAGGCCAATGTTGTGTCCAGTAGAGAAATTCACAATTATAGCAACCCCATCAAACCACAATGCATTTAAGTATTTCCAGCAAAAGAGAGGTCATTGTTTCTGAAGTAGCCTGTTCAATTGTTAAACAGCCTTAACTGATAGATACTTTTTTCTGATATCCAGGCGAAATCTATTCTGTAATTTAAACCCATTATTTCTTGTCCTGTCTTCTGGAACTCTAAAACATCTGCCTGTTTTCTACCTACAAGAAATTTAAAGTTGAGAAATTTGAAGTTGTTCTTTCAGTTTTCTTTTCTGCCATTGAATCTTCCTTGAGAAATTTTCCTTTTAAACCTATTACCATCTTGATTGATGTACTTCCAGAAACAGGGTACCAATCCCCAGTTTAGCGTAGGAATCTAAATTAAAACAGAGCAGATGGCTGTCTAGAACATAGAATAATAGGGTTGGGAGGGACCTTGGAGATCTTTTAATCCAACCCCCTGCTCAAGCAGGAGTCCTTATATTATTCTGGACAAATAGCTGTACAGTTTCTTCTTGAAGACCTCCAGTGATGGAACACCCACAATTTCTAGTTTCTCTTTTATAGAAAATAAATAGAAACCAGAACACATAGTGGAATCCATAATCTTTTGGAGGTAATTGGTTTTCTGTTGAAGATGTCTTATTGCTAAAAAAAAGCTTTTCTTGCACAAGTTGGAATCTTCCTTTGGCTTAAATTTATTACTCCAAGTTATTCCAAGTTCTTTGCTCTGGAAAGAGAGAAATCCTGTGTGACATCCCTTCGGGTACCTGAAGAGTGTTTTCATATTAGTATTACTTGCTACATGACTGAAAAGCAATATTTGCCTTACTACAGAAAGATTTGCTTAAGGATATGGGCACAAAACTGTTAAAGGTGTAAACCAATTCATGGAAGAATTGTTTAACAAATTTTAATCACTATAACTAATTGAAACTTCCATATTCCTAGGTGGAAAACACAGCACGGGAGAAGTGTTGTTTTTATGCCTTATTTGTGGGTTACCTATAGAGGCACTTGATTGCCAATCAAATATTCAACCTGACCAAATGGTCCAGAAGAACATTTACACTTGTAATTATTTTTCAGGGGAAACGTTTGTAGGGAAGGGGGAAAAAATTGATTTGCCAGGAAGCGTTTTATACTTAAAAGCATATTTGACTAATATGCCCTTTAACTAAATGCAGACTTCTCTTTAACATTCAACTGTGCTGAACATCCACTATGTGGGGGGAGTGAAAGTTGGAAACTTGTAGCTAAGCTTGCAAAACAAAAATATTACAATTTTAAAAATGTATCAAAGGCAAGCAATTTTTCTTTGATATAAATGCTAAAATTTCCAGCTACTTAGAATCTCTATGGAGATTGATTTCCTTCCTTCCTTCCTTCCTTCCTTCCTTCCTTCCTTCCTTCCTTCCTTCCTTCCTTCCTCCCTCCCTCCCTC